>NQII01007320.1:46473-62175 GCA_002778355.1 Clitarchus hookeri | reverse complement strand
GGGGGGGGGGGGCTCTGACGTGAGCCCGGTTCCGTTTTAATTTGCCTGATTTATCTAATTTATCGTGTTGTTAAGGATTCATTTCTGATATTTGGGGGTGTAACTTATTTTGGCACATCTATACAGCTACGTTGAGTTGAGTAGGCCTATTGTAAGTTTATTTGGATTGCAAAATCTGAGGCTGCTACACTTTTAACATTATAAGGTCGGTAAAAATATACAGATATTCTAGACAAGGAAGGATTCAGTCGCTTATGCTACCACTGTAGGAATACCAGCTCTTCTGAGTCGTGGGGCCGCGGTGGTGAAGTGGCGAGCTTACTCGCCTTCCACCTAGGAAAACCGGGTTCGATTCCCGGCACTGTCGCTCCCGGATTGTCGCATGTGGGAATCGTGCCGGACAATGCCGCTGGTCGGTGGGTTTTCTNATTCCCGGCACTGTCGCTCCCGGATTGTCGCATGTGGGAATCGTGCCGGACAATGCCGCTGGTCGGTGGGTTTTCTTCAGGATCTCCCGCCGTTGCATTCCGACGCTGCTGCATTCGCACCTCAGTTCACCCTCATCGGCTCTCAAGATCTCTATGTTAAGAGCAGTTCAAATCTGTTCACTCCATTCCGATCCTCGTATTCTCCAACTTACCACCACCGCCATGGTGTTCCACGAACAGTAAACCGTTCATTATCATCACTGGCCCAGCTGCCAGCCAATAAAACACCAAGAATTGACGGTGAACCCAATCAAAAGTTATTTCTTACGTCATACAATAAACAGTATGTAGGGGCAGTGATATTTCGCGAAAATATTTCGAGACAAGACACAGTCCGAAGCACTGTTGGGTCGTCCAGCTTCTTTGATTGGCTAACAAATGTTTTGGCCAGTGTTAACCGTTTGCGCACGAATCACGAAGGTTCAGTGTCGGAGTTACTTAGTCTTGAGTGGCTTGGTCAAAGACGGACACGGCGCCAGCAGCCAATGGAGGTATAACAACAGCTGAGGTGTGTATATAGTATTGAAGTCTTACTGTGTGCTTCAATTTTTACGCGAAAAGTCACTGGCCCTAACAATAAGTAATCAACACTTCAAGAGCAGCTGAGATTTTGTCACAAGCCAGTTGACTTCATTTAAAGTTTCCGTTCTGAGTTGAAATAGTGGTTCCCAGTGTTTTCAAAGGACAAAGGTGTTGCCATGTCACAGAAACTCACACACAACTCTGCTGAATTCATACGGTGTAATGTTACGTCGGCAACACTCGTGTCAACAGACCTGACTGGAAAGACGCTAGTCCCCGATTGTTCCGCTTCGTAATGCCGACATCTCAACTAGGAAACTGCTGGTTCAGTTTTTAAGTACAAGCCATCTCCGCCGTACCTTATTATACCACTTAAAACAAACATAAAATAAAAAGATTATTTAAAAAAATATTTGTAGCTCAATATGACCACTTTACAATAATTTGGCTGCACCATTAAATTTAGTTCTATATTTGCATAAAAGACGTAAAATACTTCACAATTATAAAAAATTTGTTATTATCGCTGCAAATATGTAAATAGCAGGCATTTAGGCAAAAAAAAATCCACGTATTTTTACTAAAAAGCATTTTGCGTAGAATCATTTTACTGCCTGTTTTTAGTTTGAAAGCGTTTTGTCTAAATGGCATTTGGCTTGAAATGTTACTTTCCTTGGACGTCTGCGTGCTTCCTAATTGCTTGTTTCCCAACAGAGTCTCGCCTAAAAGCATATTACCAACCGACATTCAAGCGCCCCGCTAAAAAAAAAACTGTGTATCTATATCTTTGTGATACCACCTTTCAACACGTTCTCACTGGGCGAAAATTCTAACGTCACATTTCAACTGAAAAAGTCTTTATTTTACGTGTCAACACAACATAACGAAATAATGAACAACGAGGAAAAGAAACTTGTCCCTGTTCACTATTTTATCAGTTTAAAACAATTTTTACTTTGGAAAATTTTACAAAATTTACTATTATTATAACGATTTCACACCCTAAGTGGAGTAAATGTGTGACTTAAAGAACTTCATGAACTTAGACTGAAGAATTTCTTTACTGGTAGTCGAAGACAGGTACAGGCAACTGGGGCCACTACTGTTGGGTAGCAAGTGATCATGCGTTCTCGGAAGTTAGAGTTAGCCCCGAGTAGAATTATTTTATCTTTATTGGTAAGTTATTAGGATTTTCAGCTGATAATGAAAGAATATAGGGTTTTTTTATGGGATTTTGTTATTACAGATAATTAGGGCCAGTGACTTTTCGCGTAAAAATCGTAGCACACAGTAGACTTCAATACTACATACACACCTCAGCTGTTGTTATACCTCCATTGACTGCTGGTGCCGTGTCCGTCTTTGACCAAGCCACTCAGGACCAAGTAACTCCGACACTGAACCTTCGTGATTCGTGTGCAAACGGTTAACACTGGCCAGAACATTTGTTAGCCAATCAAAGAAGCTGGACGACCCAACAGTGCTTTGCACTGTATCTTGTCTCGAAAATATTTTCGTGAAATATCACTGCTCCTACGGATAATGATTTAGAAGCACTTATAATTGTGGTCCTCTTTAAAAAAGACAACATTATGTGAAGTAGGGGTTAATAATTTGTGTGTTATTGCAGGAATTGTTTTTATATCATACTGATTTACGTGTTATGTAAAATACTATGCGTAAGGCTATATTGTGTTATTTATTTATCATCCCAGACATGGCCTCAATTAAAGTACCTACCTAAACCTTGTGACCCTGCGGTTAAGAGAGGTACTACAGTATACCCGGGACGCCGTCGTTATATGTATAATGCTTGACTGAGGACGCCGTTGTTCGATCACGCCACTATCGCCGAATGGGTAAATACACAAAGGTTAAATCACGCGGTGGTTCCTTCGATGTCGGCGCACCTGTCCTCTGATTGGCTGCCCGAGGCTCTGCAAGAGCGTTGTGTCTGATTGGCTACTGCGGGGAGATTTGGGCAGCTCTTAACAACGGGTGAAGCTACGTATGGAGCAGTGCCGGAATGCAAGAGCGGGGGAAACAGGAAATCTCCGAGAATACCGTTAAATCGTCCGGCAAGATTCTCAAGTGCAAAAATCTGGGAGCAACCCCACCGGGAATCGAACGAAACTATCTCACGAAAAAGTGTGATTTACTCTTTCAATTCCTTGACGTATTATCTCGTTTACTTGTTCACTTGCAAGGTGTTGCAGAATAGATCAACTTGCGGTCTGTATTGTTAATGGTCAGAATACATCACCAATACAGACAGTTCTGCCTTTTCCTCGGTGTTACTATTTTTCTGCTGCTGGCACGCCAATATTTCATAACCAGTTGTTCCTTGACCGAACAGAAACTCCTTCAGTGGGTTCGATCGCATAAGTTTTTATAAGGAGATCGCAAGTGCTTGTCAGATCAAAAACATCCTCTTTCGCAACACCTGCAATGAAAAATTAATGTGGAAGTTAAGGGGTTAACATGTGCGTGCTGGGTGATATGTTTCTCCGCAGTAGTGGTTTGCACGCTAGTCGCGAATACAGGTCCTGAGGAATTCGTGAGCTATAACGGTGCTGAGAAAAACTTCAAACACTTGTACTTTCTTGTTACATTTGTGATTGGGCCACTCGTTTTCTGAGACGCCCTGAAGGATTTCGAACCAGTGATAACCGTGCAGGAGTACACTCAGAAAAAAGGTTTTGTTCAATATGAAACAAAATTTGTTTGGCGCAACCAAACTAATTGTTTGTAGAGGGGCAATGAAATAGCTTGTTGCTGAAACCGAATTATTTCGTTGCTGTAAGGTAACCCCGAACAAGCATTTGGCTGGTGCAACTAAATATTTGTTTGGTTCTAAGTACAGTTTCGGTTAGTAGAAAAATAATTGAAGCCTTACGAATATTCGAACTTAGATCAGCTGCACCCGAGAGCTAAATAATAAAACTAAACAGCATGCAACTTCCTCTTATTGTTTAAGTCAAAGCATTCAATTGGTGACATTTATGGTACACACTCGTGCCACTATTATCTAAATTTCTATGCGAATGATAAGGCCACTCACAAAATGTTATGCAAAACATTACAAATACGGAACAGCATTTTAACATCAATTTGAAGTTAGAAGATGATAATGTAACCTCATTAATTTATAACTTTATCTTTGACTACCTCTTTATATGTATAAAAAGAGATATTCCTTAAAAACACATTTGCTAAGTGTGCGACAGTATATTTTGAAGGCCTGAACTCGACAATAACATTTTTATAATATTTTACGGTAATTATCAAGAATCCCTGCTTTTGTGAAGGAAACACATCTGAGAGTTATGAAAACTATATGGTTGGCTTTCGCAAGGCACCTTGTTGAAATTATGGTGGGTTTTGTATTACTTCCCATGGAAAAAGTACGAAACAAAACTGTAAAAGGCATTCAGAACCTTTATTGGCAGGTATTGCCGTGGTATATTCATCATGACGTAGCGACATTAAGAACAACCAATTGTACGTGGTTAAATTATAACCGTAAATTGTCAATTGGTTCAGTTTAGCTGAGGCTAAACCAAGCAGTAAGATAAGAAGTGATGAAATTTGAATGTTTTAAAATACTCACAGTTCNATTAAAAGGGTTGTTGTTTAAACCCAATTATTTTGTTGTTCAGGTGGTCCCGAACAAATATTTGGTTCGCGCAGTTGGAAATTTGGTTGACTCTACGTGAATTAAACAGTTTCAGTTAATATAAAAAAAAATTGTACCCTCAACCGTGATTCGAAATCAAATCGCTGGCACCCTAACGCTATGACCTAGTAACTTTAGCTAAATTGACTGTTTTGAAGTCGTAATGTTTACATATATATATATAATATATACGTTGCTAATACTGGACAGCGTGGGAAAATTAATATATAAAGTTTTACAGCTTTACTTTTTAGTTTCCTGCCGAACCTGTTTAATTATGATGTTTATAACATTATCAAACATCAATACATGCCCTAACAAACACTGTTACTTTTCTAATGGTCACAGAAAATACAAACAAACACTCGAGCTGTATTTTGTAACGAAGGCAATCGAATGAGTGGACAAACAAATATGTACAATTGATTCAACTGAATATTTTGTTTGCCAGTGTGATTTATTTTGGCCCAACAGAGGTTTCGTTAACTCAAGCGTGTATTTTTTTTAGGCAAAAAAAATTAATTTTGTTACTTTTCGAGTTCTTGTTTACTGAATAAAATATATATTGTTGTGGCAAATAAATATATATTTGACCCGATGCAAACAAGTATTTTGTTGGTTGTTCTCTCAGTGTAGAGCAAGCGGATTGGGCACAACTTGGCAACAAGTTGTGAAGCTTATCGTAAAGGGAATCAGCCAATGAACAAATGTGCACACAACTGTCAAGTCTAGCCTGGCCGTCAAATAAACTGTATGAATTTCTCGGTCCCTAGTCACAGAAGTTCTCCGTCCTTGTATAGTAACAAAGTCCTTAGTGGCCCGGCTAGAAAAGCACTTTTGAAAGCCCTGCTTAAGAACTTTTTGTACAGTACGTACGTTGTGTATTCTTCCGCTGTATGCAAAATTAACATTGCCGTGGGCCTCATTACTTTATTCGCGCTTCCGTCAAGTCAAACTGTGAAATTATTAGAATATTTTATAGTCTATTTTACAAATCTGATCATTCTTACACTTCGATGCCTTAAAAGAAAAAAAACAGAAAGCTGAAGAAACAATTTAAGTTATCACAAATGATTAGCTAACACTCTTTATTTGACGTTAAGATTTTGAACCACTTTCCCTCGATCGTTACCAACTTTACTGAGCGAATGTCACTCAGTGACTTTACTGGGCGCATGTCTCTCATTGCCTTTACTGAGCGAATGTCACTCAGTGCCTTTACTGGGCGCATGTCACTCAGTGCGCCCGTTAAAATATATGCAGGTAGAAGGAGTGACTTTTTTCTAAGGTTGGTTTCAAAAGTGCTCACTTTATCGTGAACAGCATTTTACCCATTGTCACAGCAGCCGGTAATAACAGAAAACGTACAAAAGTCTTAGATCGTGGAAGCCTTCGTCAGCAGGAGCACTCTGAGAGCTGCCAAAGCCAGCGGTTCTACAGGCACTCGAGTTGCGATTCCTGCGAACACAACCCGGTCTTATTGGACTAACTACTGACAGAAGTATTGCTTACCTGTGTGGAAATTGGCCGTCTGTATTATTTAATTGAAGATAGGAAACTATGTCAGATACCGTGCTAAGTTACCTTTCTGTTAATCAGCTGGATCATTTATTTGTCAATCAAAAGATAAATCAGCAGTATTAAGGAATCAATTTGATCACACCACGTTTCCTAAGATCTCAGGTAAATGGCAGTTAATTTGCGAGTATCCATTCACTCGGGATACAACACAGTAAACCCATAAAATATTCTTGGCTGTAAATATATTTTTTTTTTTTTTACTCCTACCCCGCAGATTAGTTGCAGTTTTAATACTTAACCGGTTATCTTGGGATTCGGTCTTTATTATCTTGCAGGTTAGGTACTAATCCAGAGTCTTCTAGGGAGTCTGTAGTAAACAATGGTCCATTTTGAAGTTAAGCACGTCTTAAAACTTATTTGTGATATATAACAATCCCTAGGGCCAGTGAATTTTCGCGTAAAAACCGTAGCACACGATAGACTTCAATGCTATATACACACCTCAGCAGTCGTTATACCTTCATTGGCTGCTGGTGCCGTGTCCGACTTTGACCAAGCCACTCAGGACTAAGTAACTCCGACACTGAACCTTCGTGATTCGTGTGCAAACGGTTGACACTGGCCAGAACATTTGTTAGCCAATCAAAGAAGCTGGATGACCCAACAGTGCTTTGGACTGTATCTTGTATCGAAATATTTTCGCGAAATATCACTGCCCCTACCAATCCTTATTAATCAGAAGCAATACAAATAATACAGAAGAACACGGATTGGAAAATCTATAGTAATGTTATCAGAGAACAAAGGAATATAGTGTTATTGCCTTATTAAAATCGTAACGTTACAAAATTTTTGCCCACTAAAATATTTTTTTTAAACAGTTAAGTAAAATCTACCATCAAGGGACAGGTAAATTTAAAGTGTTCAGTACCAAGTAATACGTAAGGAGTAACATTTCAATCCGGAGTGAACTCGGAATGGACTGAATAATCCCGTTTGAAACTTCACCTTAAAGACCCCGGGCTGGGCTGAGGTAAGCCTGAAGTGAGATAATCAAGTGCAGTCGCCAATGTGGACTTGACTGTAGAATCCGGATCGAAAGTTTACTCTAAATATTTGCTGTTAGTATTGAACAGCGACTGAAAGCAAAACACATAAGTAACTATTCCGAAGAAACTTTCTTTGCCTGTTTGCACGTGGTTAAGTTGACTGAAAATGTGCAGCAAGAAAAAGGAGCAGAGAAACGTGTTGTCACTGATATAAGTAGAGCATTTGCTGAATATTTGCATAAGTTACTAATAATACAGTAACAATGTCCACGTTTTCGTAAGTCGTTTGTTTTTCAGTTCATCCAGTCGCAAATAGAATGCTCTGCGCAATTTTCAATCCGCATTCAGTCTTGATACTTGCCTGGTACTTTAACTGCGTTGCAGTGTTTGAAATCCTGTTTTTTTTTTTTTACGAAACTACTAAACGTACGCTCAGTATGTTTACCTACGAAAAGATATCGTACCCCAGACGAGGGCAGGATAGTACTGTTATATGACGCCTGAGGGGCGTATCCGATTTCGTGGTGGATTGTGGTCTTAACAAAATTAAAGAACTAAATTTGATTTTTAATTTAATCACACGCCTATTATTTACACCCTAAATGTATCTATCTCTGTCATTAGTCTTTTTATTTCTCAGTGAGCGCAATATTCAATGNGCCTATTATTTACACCCTAAATGTATCTATCTCTGTCATTAGTCTTTTTATTTCTCAGTGAGCGCAATATTCAATGTTTATTTCAACTGTAATTAACGTTCTTATTAATGTCTCTGTTTTGTTGTAGTCAATTAAATTACACTCATCATTAAAACACGCTCAGTCTGTATGTTGCCATCATTTGTAATATCTTGCACTCACGCATCCAGTCCAATAGTCCAGCCTCCCATTCGCATTCTTCACTGCTCTGATGCTCGCAGTCNATATCTTGCACTCACGCATCCAGTCCAATAGTCCAGCCTCCCATTCGCATTCTTCACTGCTCTGATGCTCGCAGTCGCAGATTTTCGCCTTGCTGGTCACTTTCGGCGCTACTCGTTTCTCTCCTAGCTCGTCGTCCCTTGCGTAACGTCGCACAATCGACCAGACTCCCGACGCTCATAAACTGCCGGCTTGGAGGCCTGTCGCACTTTTATACTATAGCTGGCCTTGATCTGGAAGGTTCAACGCACCCCGAGTGACGCTGAGAGAAACTAGACGAGTAGTAATTGCCAGAACATTCCTTCAATGATATCTCGAAGCCACACGATACCCAGGGTCGGGAGAGGCACGCGCCCTGATAGCCATAACGGGCACACTTTGTAAACTTTCCTTTGTGAAAAGCCGCTGCGTCTCCGGTTGAAACTGATAGAGTGCACGTGTCCATAAATCACCCGTGCTTTGCACGCTCGCAGAATGGCCAGCTGTAACAGTCTTTAAAGTTACCACGCATGCTGTAAATATTATTTTGGGGCCCTCCGATATAGTTAAAAATGACTTTTTTCAGACTGTCGTATCTTGATCACGCTAACTAGACACGAGCCAAACTACGATAGGAGCCTGTATTGAACTTTGCTACAGACTTTTTTTAATCAATAAAATGATAAGTGTCACTGCTGAAAGTGCCATAGGTATACGCAGCACTACGAGAACGCTGCACGCCAGTTCAGAGACCTGCGCGTAGTGGCGATGGCGCTCTTGTAACCCGTGCCAGTGTAACCCTTATAGCTCCTGCACTTCTCAGCAAAAAAAAATAAAAATAAAAAAAAAGAACAAAAAACGATAAAGGCAGGCGGGCCACTTAAACGCTTATTTTCGGCACGAGTTCACTGCGTCTTCGCTTTGTGTTTGCTCCAATCCTAGTTCTTTCCAACCCGAAATTTCACTATAAAAGGACTAAATGTTGGCTTTACCTCGGGACATATAATAATTATTTAATTTCCACCTCACCTCTCTTAGCCAAAGGCCATCCGAGGCTTTTAATTATTTTCCTTTTCCTTTATTTCACACCTTCCTATTCTTCTTCTTCTTCATCTTCATATTTTTCTTTATTATGGATTCTTAAACTTCTTTTTATTATTCTTTCTTCTTTTATCATTTTTCAAAACCCTTCGTCTTTTTAACCATCTTTACTTATTATTCTTCTTTTCGTNCGTATTTACTTCTTATTCTTCTTTTCGTTTGTTCTTCTTCTTATTCTCTTCATCCTCCTCATCAACAACTTCCTCTTCTATTCTTCTTCATGTTCTTATTTCTTTCTCTTATTTGTTTGTTTCTATTTTCTTACTCCTGTTGTTCCTATTTCTCTTCTTCTTCTTCACTCCATCCTCCTAGGGACAGGAGAATGTCGTGCTTTAAACGACCTACTTGCTAGACTCCACTGTCCTATATATTTTTGAGCCCAGTCTTTCTGTTCATAGGCTGCTGCACCAGCGTGTAGGTAGGCGGTTTTACCACAGACCAGGAGTCACAGGACCCGGTNGCTTTCTGTTCATAGGCTGCTGCACCAGCGTGTAGGTAGGCGGTTTTACCACAGACCAGGAGTCACAGGACCCGGTGGAAGTTTCCTTGCAGGTCTATTTAAGGCTCAGAGTTTACCTGGGCGTGTCTAGTAAACTGTGCTCCAATTGCAAACGTGACAGAAACGTTAATGTGTTTGAAGTCTAGCTTGTCCTAAAATGAATTCGCGAAATTTTTCCGTCCTTAGACNCCTAAAATGAATTCGCGAAATTTTTCCGTCCTTAGACCATATAGTTCTATGCATACTGAAGCATCAGCTGTTTGTTCATCGACTACTGTACGAGTGAGTAGCTAATTGTGTCCCACAGCAGTTAGTACGGGGTAACGTTCTTCCTTCCCGGGAAATTTGTTGTTGACAAAGGGTCCTCCACACTGTAAAAACAAAAAAAAAATCTTAATTTTTTTCACAAATAATTTTTTGTAAAGTGTTGTCAAAAATTGTGTATGTTTATTTTAATGATAAACTTATTAAAAATTCAACATTAGTTTTAAAAGTTGTTCTAATTTACTTGTAAAGTTACAGAATATCTTGGAAGCCAGTTTCCTAACAATTATTGTAAAAGTACGAAGGTTATTTTTTTTTACTAGGTAGGAAATGTTTTATAAACTACATACCAGTATCAATAGTGACTTTAATGTACACGTAACTTATTGTTTGGAAACTAGTTACCATCATTAGTTTTGCAACACAAGTAAATTAGAAAAAAAATGTATACCACGTTACTGCGAAATGAGCAACGTTGAAATTTTGCAATTGAATTCTATTACAAACACGGATATAATAAGACGGTTTCGTATGTTTCATAAAACANACTTTAAAGTTACCACGCATGCTGTAAATATTATTTTGGGGCCCTCCGATATAGTTAAAAATGACTTTTTTCAGACTGTCGTATCTTGATCACGCTAACTAGACACGAGCCAAACTACGATAGGAGCCTGTATTGAACTTTGCTACAGACTTTTTTTAATCAATAAAATGATAAGTGTCACTGCTGAAAGTGCCATAGGTATACGCAGCACTACGAGAACGCTGCACGCCAGTTCAGAGACCTGCGCGTAGTGGCGATGGCGCTCTTGTAACCCGTGCCAGTGTAACCCTTATAGCTCCTGCACTTCTCAGCAAAAAAAAATAAAAATAAAAAAAAAGAACAAAAAACGATAAAGGCAGGCGGGCCACTTAAACGCTTATTTTCGGCACGAGTTCACTGCGTCTTCGCTTTGTGTTTGCTCCAATCCTAGTTCTTTCCAACCCGAAATTTCACTATAAAAGGACTAAATGTTGGCTNGTCTTCGCTTTGTGTTTGCTCCAATCCTAGTTCTTTCCAACCCGAAATTTCACTATAAAAGGACTAAATGTTGGCTTTACCTCGGGACATATAATAATTATTTAATTTCCACCTCACCTCTCTTAGGCAAAGGCCATCCGAGGCTTTTAATTATTTTCCTTTTCCTTTATTTCACACCTTCCTATTCTTCTTCTTCTTCATCTTCATATTTTTCTTTATTATGGATTCTTAAACTTATTTTTATTATTCTTTCTTCTTTTATCATTTTTCAAAACCCTTCGTCTTTTTAACCGTATTTACTTCTTATTCTTCTTTTCGTTTGTTCTTCTTCTTATTCTCTTCATCCTCCTCATCAACAACTTCCTCTTCTATTCTTCTTCATGTTCTTATTTCTTTCTCTTATTTGTTTGTTTCTATTTTCTTACTCCTGTTGTTCCTATTTCTCTTCTTCTTCACTCCATCCTCCTAGGGACAGGAGAATGTCGTGCTTTAAACGACCTACTTGCTAGACTCCACTGTCCTATATATTTTTGAGCCCAGGCTTTCTGTTCATAGGCTGCTGCACCAGCGTGTAGGTAGGCGGTTTTACCACAGACCAGGAGTCACAGGACCCGGTGGAAGTTTCCTTGCAGGTCTATTTAAGGCTCAGAGTTTACCTGGGCGTGTCTAGTAAACTGTGCTCCAATTGCAAACGTGACAGAAACGTTAATGTGTTTGAAGTCTAGCTTGTCCTAAAATGAATTCGCGAAATTTTTCCGTCCTTAGACGCATCAGCTGTTTGTTCATCGACTACTGTACGAGTGAGTAGCTAATTGTGTCCCACAGCAGTTAGTACGGGGTAACGTTCTTCCTTCCCGGGAAATTTGTTGTTGACAAAGGGTCCTCCACACTGTAAAAACAAAAAAAAAATCTTAATTTTTTTCACAAATAATTTTTTGTAAAGTGTTGTCAAAAATTGTGTATGTTTATTTTAATGATAAACTTATTAAAAATTCAACATTAGTTTTAAAAGTTGTTCTAATTTACTTGTAAAGTTACAGAATATCTTGGAAGCCAGTTTCCTAACAATTATTGTAAAAGTACGAAGGTTATTTTTTTTTACTAGGTAGGAAATGTTTTATAAACTGCATACCAGTATCAATAGTGACTTTAATGTACACGTAACTTATTGTTTGGAAACTAGTTACCATCATTAGTTTTGCAACACAAGTAAATTAGAAAAAAAAATGTATAACACGTTACTGCGAAATGAGTAACGTTGAAATTTTGCAATTGAATTCTATTACAAACACGGATATAATAAGACGGTTTCGTATGTTTCATAAAACAGTGTGTTTTTAATAAAGATGTAAAGTTTTAGGTGTAGTAATACAAGAAAAAGTTTTGATAACCACCGTAGTTTTCAATCAATTGTCTGTAAAAAGTAAAAAAAAAAAAAAACTGTGTAGGCACTACTAGGCCAACTTTCACGTGACGAGGTAGGATACAGGTTGTGCAAAAATATTATATAGGTTGTTCACTGTAAACTGCGCACTTTTGAAAGCCCAGCTCAAGATATAGGTACTTGTATCCACATTTTCATTGTAGGTTTATATTTATACACTATATGTAAAATAAACATCGCCACGGGTCTCATCATTTTATTCAAGCGTTTGGGCCAAGTGAGACTGTAAAATTATTACAAAAGTAAATATTTTACAAATTTTTTAATAAACGAAAAATCAACGAAATATGAACGAAAAATAAGTAATTACAGTATTCACTAATGCTTACCTAACACTATCATTTCTAAGTTATAAGGAACTACTTTACGCCCGTCGTTACCAACTTTACTGTTCGCATGCCAGCCACTACACACGTCAAAATATATGTAGTTCCTACGTAGATGCAGTGATATTTTTCAAAGGTTGGTATGAAAAGTGCTCAGCTAACCTTGAACAGCCTTTACAGTCCATTCACGGTTACTTCCAACTTTTCTGAAGCCCTGCTGAAGTTCTACTTCCAGAATATTCCTCCGCCTCGTGCAAAACAAAGCATAACCAAGTCTAGAAAATCACGCCAAAGAGACAACGCACCGCATTCGTGCGCACTCAGTTGCACAATATTTTGCGTAAGAACTATTTCTTACCAGGCATTAACAACACAACTGTTTCCTCGCGGTTTTACGTACATTAATTATGAATAAGACATTATAACGTGTAGATAAAATATAAGTAGAAGTTCAATTTAACAAACAGATAAGCTACTGCTCCTTGAATATAAATATGAAACGCGTGTGATACATGACATGTTTAGCAAACAACCGAACACGTCATACATGGGATGACAATCCCATAGCTTTCACTTCTCCAAGGAAGCTTTCTTACTTCACCCCAATACTTTATTAATCTGTGCGTCCATTTTTAATTTCCGATATACGCAAACTGTAAAGTTTGTTCGTGCGTATTTCGTGCAGTTATTTGTATTAGTTAANTTCGTCCCTACGTAGCACATGCAAACTTCAAAGTGTGAAGAGACCGCTAATAGACTATATACGCGCGTGCAGAACTCCCGGTGTGATGGAACAGCAGTCGCAGTAGCTCGAGGTATATTGCGAGCCCCGGATTCGTCTGATCGCCCGGGGTATCATCAAGTCGACGACGACCCAGCCCAAGCCCCGAGCTTAGTGTGTGGGTCGGGAGAAAAAATGGCGACCCCCTCCTCAACATTTCCCCCCTCCAGCGGTCGCCACAAACCGTGCGGTTTTTCTCTCCCCAGTTGCGTTACCGCGCTATCATTTTACCCGGCTATATCAAGGATTCGACGTGAGGAAGGGGGTCGGCCGTTCGTTGTCGAAGGAGGGGAAGAGGGGGGTGAGGTTCCCCACTCCACCCCCTACCATCGCCTCTCCGCCCTAACCAATCAGCTCGCCGCAGAGGAGTGGCCCAGACACGTAGCAACGCACTCCACGCAAGTTTTTATTTTACTTTTTTTTTTGTTTTTCCCACTTGTTATTTCATGGAGGAGGGGAGACGCCTCTAGCGCAAGGTTGTGCGATGAGGAGTTTCTTGATGAGAGGGAGGGGGGGTGTAGTTATCGTTGTTTGCCGCGTGTCCCGTTCCGCTTCGCTGTCGTCGCCCCGGCAATGACGTGTAATTTCCTTTCCCGCCATGCAACTTGTCTTCGCGTGCGGTCCCCGCGCGGTCACGCGTCATTCGCACGAGGGAAACCCTGATCTCCGCGCGATCTGGCGGTGTGTGGCTCGAACCAGAACACCTGTCGAAACGCAGGAAATCTCTTCTAGGTATCTTCGCGCGTTAAGAAACAAACCTTCGAAAATCACATGTGTGACGCGTTTGAATAAGTTTCCAAAAAATTCCATGTAGGTTATCACAAGCGTTTTATACTTCCGTTAACATAAAAGTATATAATATTTTGGTTAAATTAATACTTAACTTTAACTCGTAATATTTCATTTATAATTAATAAAAATTAAAACAGAGAGAAAATATATGTGTGTTGATAATGCCTAACACGAAATAGTTCTCATTTAAAGTATTATTGAACTGAGTGCGCACAAATGCGGTATTTGGCCCCTTTGGGGGTAATTTTCTAGACTTAGTTAAGCTTTGTTTGCATGAGGCAGACGAACAGCCTGAAAGTAGAACTTAAAGAGGGTTTCAGAAAAATATGAAGTTACAATGAACGGACTACAGCAGAGGTAGACCATGAATTGCTTGAATTAATTTTTGAGCAACCTGCTGCTGACACGGTGGAAGATTTTTTTTTTTTTTTGCAAGTTGGTTGTACGTTATACGTTTACAATAGTATTCCCTGTTCATTACTGGCTAAAGAACAGTCCTGGCCGTGTCGAAATAAATCTGGCCCAATCACAGATTACTCAAGAATCGTTAAGAATACTTATTCCGCGAACTTAACCGCGCACGCCAACAAAATGGCGTCACTGGCCAGTAATATGTCGGAACGCCGTTTCGCAAATCAGCGCCAGGTAACTTATTACATGTCAGCTGGCAGCTCAGCCTATAGAAAAACTTTCGAAGCACGCTTTAGCCGATAAGACACGAGGCCCGTTCCCATACCCTCGTGCAGCCAATCAGCGGATGGGTTCGCTCACATCAAAAGAATCGCAGTGCAATTTCGTCTTTGTGTCACAGAGTAAATAAATACACAGATACGATATTGCGTGGCGGCTCCTTTGATGTGGCCGTAGTCGTTCTCTGATTGGTATTGCGAGGGTCTTGAGGGCCGATGCGAGTGAAGCGAGGTGAGTACGAAAGAGGCGCCCGGAATGCACGGGCGGGGGGGAAACGGGACATCCCCGAGAAAACCGCGCCGACCAGCAGCATCGTCCGCGACGATTCTGAAAGTGCGAAAATCAGGAAGCAACCCCGCCCGGAAATAGAACCCGGTTCACCAAGGTGGGAGGCGAGTGGTCTGACCACTACACCACCGAGGCCTCGCGCTGTTTTCAGAGTTATAGCTATGTACTGCGCCATGAAACGTTATTTTGCTAATTTATTTAATAGCATGAAAAATAACGTTATATACGGGGAAATAATTGTAAGGTAGTGACCCTGCCAGATTATTTTGTGGTCACAACAAAAGACTTGGCAGGATGAATACCAAGTAAAAATTTTGTGATTGCGACATTACCCCCCC
>NQII01007320.1:16159-46295 GCA_002778355.1 Clitarchus hookeri | reverse complement strand
TTTAGATCTTACATTTTCCTCGTGCTTTTCAGCATGATTATACTCTCAGTAATGGCTTCACAGTGTTATGAGTCAGTAAAGGCGGACAAGCAAACAGGGAACTGCAGCGACGGGTCGGCATCCAGGCCAGGCGAAGAATCCATAACACATTACAACAATAATAGTTTATTATTAAACATATCAGCGAAGCGCCAGCGGAGTTCCCCTTCCCGCGGCACGGTATTTGGGATAATTACGCCACCAGAAACTGTATAATACTTGGCAACACTTTGTACGGAGTCTGTGTCTGTCTGTGGACCCACGCCGATATGCAGCCATCAATATGCAGCGTAGCGTGCCGCTCGTCGCTTTCCGACTCAACAATCAGCCTACGGCGACTGTATCATTCTTGTTAGTAATTGATTAGGACCTCCTTCGCCAATAGCTCATATTAAATTTATATCATAGTAGTTCAATTGAATACCTATTCTTTGTTCATAGTTAAATTCAGTTCTTTCCTTATAATAGTATAAACCTAACCTGGTCCTTAGTACAAAATATTAAAAAAATAAAAATAGTTTTAAATCTTGATTCCCAAAAATAATATTCTTAGGAATTCGTTGGTTAAAAATATGTTGACATCAATAACTAAGTGTATTAACTTTAGATCATTAAAAAAAATCAAATGATACATGCATTTAAGTTGGTACTAACAAGTTTTATCAATCGATAACTGAATTTTAATAACGAAGTCTCTTTTTTTTTAAAACACTTGTACATTAATTAATTTAATCCATACGTACACGCATTCTATATGACAATGTCATCATTCTGTATGACAATGTGCATGCCCTTAGTTGTCCTACAAAAACNTACGTACACGCATTCTATATGACAATGTCATCATTCTGTATGACAATGTGCATGCCCTTAGTTGTCCTACAAAAACTATTTATATTTCAAGAAGTTAAATGTGTAAATTACCTGACACGAACGAATACAATTTTTGATCGATTTTAAAGATTTCGAAATTTCTTAATGTAATGAATTTTTTCCTATATTTGAGAACTTAATTTTTTGTTAAAAACTTAAATTATAATCATAAACGGGTTCAAGGCGAAAATAAAATAAAATGAAAAGTTTATGCAAAGTAGGTTGCAATAAGTTTTACAGTCTTTACGACGTGTCTGTCTATAACGGATGTTAATTACTGGATTAGATGGAGATTTTTCGACATTCGCCATTGCGATGTAGATGATGTCTGTCATAAAAAAACAGGACTGAGCACGTAAAAAAAAACCCCTTAAATAAGGCAAGTAAGTAACCTATGAACGAGAAAATAAGTATATGTACAAAACACTGGAAAATTCCAAAAGGGAATAGAGTCGAAAAACAGAAGAGTACCTAATTACGAAAAATATATGTATATATACACGACCAACAGGTAACACATAGTAAAGAAAACAGGCTAGAAACTACAGTGTTTGTATGAGTTTCTTCGTTGTGTTTGTTTTATTTGTGTTAGTAGATAACTAGCCTGCGTCGTCTTCTGTGTTGTCTGTTGGTCGTGTATACATTTATCGTATACATGTATAGTATATTAGTTTTCCGCACTTAGCTTGCTGTCCTGTTTTATTTGACTCGATTCCTTCATGGCATTTTATGGCTTTGTGCATACATGTATATTCTTGACTACAGCTTACCTGACTTGCATTCTGTCGTGTCTGGTGAAACTGCTGTGTTTGAGTGCGTTCCTTTGTTGTGTTGTCCAACTTTGTTCCTACTTAATTTGTCAGTGTTGTCGTAAATATTTCAAGCAGGTTTCTAGCCTTTGTTGTTTTCTATGTGTTATCTGTTGGTCGTGTATATATATACACATATATGTTTCGTAATTAGTTACGAACTCTATTCTCTACTCGACTCTATTCGCTTTTGGAATTTTCCAGTGTTGTATACATATATTTATTTTCTCGTCCATGATTTACTTGTCTTATTTAAGTTTTTTTTTTTTCGTGATCAGTCCTGTTTTTCCATGACGAACATCTGCATCGCAATGGTGAATGTCCAAAAATCTCTATCTAGTCATTCACCCCCACTGCACTATTCATTCAAAGATCACTTAATTATGGGAATTATTAACATCGCGTTACTCATCTCTGTGATCGTGATCATCACTGTGTTAACGACTACTTCCTACAGCCAGAAACATGTTTCCAATAAACCTTTGGATATCGTTTTCGGTTTAATCCGTGCGAGATATTATGACATCCGCCAATGGATCTCGGCGTCATTTATTCGACAGTACATTTGGTAGCAACTACATCGTAACGGCGTGAACATTTTTTACTGCACTGCTACAATCTCATGTTAAGAAACTAAATATTATTTAAAATTACCGTCAACACTTCAAACAAGTACAAAACTCATTACTTAGCTCTTAGTGCCTGTATTGTATTGAAAATGCAAATTACATAAAAAGTTTTTTTTTAATGTATTAGAATTTTTTTTTCATCTGCAGAAATTACGCAAGTACGATCACAAACGCATTAAGAAGTGCAAAAGGATCACATCGTTCCTTACTTCATTTTGCTGTGTTGGGTTATGTAGGAATACAAGAAGACAAGAACATTATTCAAGTTTCAGAATAAATTCTAAATAAAAACTTAGAGAAGGTCTGTAAAAATAATAGATTCGTAGCTGTATCAGGGATACGGCAGTGGCAGTATTTTCTTTGGGTAATGGGATTGAAACGAATACGACAAAATGGGTATTTGGCTTTATTGTCTTTTATCTAGAGGAGGTGTTTCGTTTGACGCCTCAATCAACGCACTAGCGCGCCAGAGTCGCGAAATATATACAGGAAGTTCGGAAACTCAGTGCCCAAACAGTTTATTTGACCCAAAAGGAACAAAGAAGCCCTATACACTTGTATACGGAAACGCATTTATATATCAAATAATTGTGTTCAAAGTTGGAGCGTACAACCCCGGAATGTAGGACGAGTTGCATAGGTCGTAGGCGCGCGACACTACATTTATTACAAAGCAGCGTCTTTCGCCTACTTCCTATGCAACTTGCACTGCTCGAATTATCGCTCCGACGTGCATACCAGGCGTTTTACACCACATACACATATTTCGACGCAATTAAATTATATAAAAATACTTTTCCTGATGAAAAGGTAAAGGGATTTTGCATTACAATTGGTCCAAAAAAACTAGGTCTGGAGTTTGGGCACTGAGTTTCTGATAATCCTGTATACTGCCCGGAAATTTTTTCGTACACGCCCAAAACTTTCGCCAGTCCCTGCGGGCCAAAATCCACGCCTCGCACATGCGCGAAGGTAGTTCAAGGTCATGCTCGCATCGCAGTTTTATGTTCGACCGAACGCTACCACGTTTATTTCACTCGTGTTGTTGGTCACAATGTTATGGTGTCGGAATGGATTACCTTGCAATCGTTACGTCGCCGTTTCTGTCCTGGCGCCTTAATCGTCGGTGTGATTTAAAAGTAGTATTCGCCTGGAAAAAAACTTTACAACAACGTGGCAGATTTTCAAATATAATTTAAATTATACGCCTTACTTTGAAGACGAAAGTGTGATAGTTAGAGACTGTACGATATCATGTGGCAGGGATAGACTTGAGGGAGGACTGGTTCTCACATGGGCATATACGTGGCCTGTTAGCATAGCAACTGGTAATCGTATATAACCTGCGAGCTGGACCACTAAGAGATCTTTCGGTAAAAGAGTTAGTAGACGCTTAATGTAGTACACGTGGAAGAAGCCGTGGACAGAAAACTAGTGATATTCATAAAACACGTAGTACTTTAGTGACATTTGTATCTGTTCGGAAAAAACAAATATTTTCTAATGAAAGTAAATTACTAAGAGTGAGCCAAGTATTAAAGACGCAAGCGCTCGATAATTTGTACTGTTAACGGTATGTTAACAAAATAGTTTTGCGAACAAAATGTTTAATTTTTCAAAATAAATTTTTTTCCTTAGGTACTGCAATACTAATTATCCATGGAAAATCTTCCGATGTACGAAGTGAACTATAATTAAGCTTTGAGCAGAGTATAAAAAATATTCCCTCCATCCTATGAGCAATCACAACTTTACGTCTCCTTCTTCACATCTAATTGCAGCTATTGATGCACAGTGCCTAGGATATCATACTGTTTGACATCACACAAAGCCACGTTCGTGTCTGTCATATCTGCAATCGGATCACCGTTATTAGTAGGGACACCCGATTTTCGCGAAAAGATTTAACGACCAGCTGTATTCCATGGCGCTTCAGCTCAGATCCAGTTTCTTGATTTTAAGATCCAGGTGTTACGCGTCTTATGTGCCTGCCCGGTAATCGCAGACGTGCAGTATCGGGGTAGCTTAATTCTGATTGGCCAGCTGAATAGTCCCCTCACAGAGACATGCCACCAATAAGCGAAAGTAAACTGTCTGTGCGCTCGCAGGGCATTGAAGTCTAGCTTGTACGGAAATCTTTTCGCGGTATTCGGGTGTCCCTCCTTATCAGTAGGGCCAGTGACTTTTCACGTAAAAATCGGAGCACACAGTTGACTTCAATACTATATACACACCTCAGCTGTTTTTATACCTCCACTGGCTGCTGGTGCCGTGTCCGTCTTTGACCAAGCCACTCAGGACCAAGTAACTCTGACACTGAACCGTCGTGATTCGTGCGCAAACGGTTAACACGGGCCAGAAAATTGGTTAGCTAATCAAAGAAGCTGGACGACCGTATAGTGCTTTGAACTGTATCTTGTCTCGAAATATTTTCGCGAAATATCACTGCCCCTAGCTATTATACACACCACGGTAAACTCTGAGCTAATAGCATACCTGCGAGGAAACAAACATCGAATGCCACGCCACTCGGTCTGAAATAAAACTGGCTACCCGTTGGTGCAGCAGCCAACGAACAGAAAGCTGAGGCTCGAAAATACGTAGCACGGTGGAGTCTTACCGTGCGGGCAGTTCAAAACGCCAAAATGTTTCCTGTGTCCCTAGTGAATGCATGACAGGGGTTTACAGCAGGGGACGTCGATGAATTACAATCAATGAAGGAATCTGTCGTTGGGAAGTTAACGCCTTAAGTTTGCGTGGTGACCCAGATTCTGCGGCTCGCGTCCGTCTGCGCCTGATTCTCCTCCAAGGACGCTCACGCGCAGTTGAATTACGGCGCGCACAGGCGGGGTCACAGGTCGAGGCTGCTGAGAGTGGTCACTGACATTTTGCCATTTCCCCTGCCCCTCCTCTCCACAACATTCTTTCCCTCTCTCTCAACCATTCAAATTCCCCACCTCCTTCTCCACGCCGAGATACCGTCGTCGCTGGGCAACATCGCCCGGATCACAGAGTATACTAGTACGCAGAGGCGAAACGACGTCTCGGTTTCTTTGGCGTCGGCGTACCCATCACCTGATCGTCTGCGCACCGAGAGAAAAGTTTGCTCCAGCCAACAAAATTAGATTTTTTACACATGGCAAAAAATGTATTTAGTTGCCCGAACAAAACTTTTTGTTGAGTAAAGAAAACTTGAAAAGCAACAAATTTAATTTTCCTAATATAACAAAATAATGAAACCTTTGTGTTGGGGTAAAATAAATCAGACCGTCAAAAAAGTATTTGATTTAATCAACTGTATATACCTATTTGTTTGGCCACTCATTCGGTTGCCCTCGTTCGAAAGTACAGCTCAATAGGTTTTTTTTTTTGCATTTTTTTTGTGACAGGATAGTAACAGTGTTTGATAGTGCATTTATTAATGCTTAATAATGGTATAAAAATGCTAACAAAATAAGTTCAAGAACAAACTAAATTGTAAAGCTGTAAAACTTGAAATGTTTATTTGCGCACGTTGTTGAGTATTCAAAATGTATGTATTTAAAAACATTAAAATTATGTCAGTACTCACTTTAACTGACGTTACTATGGCGTAGCACTCGTGCGCAAGTGGTCTAGGTTTGAATTTCGGTCGGGCTTCCACTTTTTGTGTATTGAAAAAACTGTTTGGTGTACCCCATTCAGACCCAGTTTACACAATTGTGTACATTACGCACGTGTAGGTAATTTTTTTGTTTCTACTGCACACTGCGAAGCTCAATGGTCAAGTTTCTTANTTGTGTACATTACGCACGTGTAGGTAATTTTTTTGTTTCTACTGCACACTGCGAAGCTCAATGGTCAAGTTTCTTACCTGTGGTTGAATGATTCGCAACCCGTCTTGCTGGTCTAGGTCAAAACTGGTTCATATTACTGTACGGCTCATTGGCTGTGGCAATGAAACAAGTGCTCTGTCGTCTTAAGTACAGCATGCATCATAAAATGTTTTGTTTGCAACACCAGACACCGTAAGTAAGAGTGGGTCTGAAAGGGTTAAGTAGAATCAACCAAATTTTTGTTTGGGTCAACCAAACAAAAACAAAAAAAAAATTGGTTAAATCAACTAAAAAGTTTACTGCCCCTATACAAACAATTAATTTTGTTGCACCAAACAATTTTTTTATATTCCAGAAAACATTTTCCTAAGTGCGTGAGGTTCTCGGAACATGGTCCTTGTCTACAAATGGTTACTGCGTGCTGCGAAAGGTACACTATTAGCTCGGCTATTGGCTGGCAAGTGAGTTACCAGGCGTTGATTGGCGAACGGCGTTCCGTCGTGTTGCTGTCCGGTGACGCCATTTTGCTGGCGTGTGCGGCTGGAGTTAGCGCTATGAGCAGCTGTTTAAAGCATCCTGTACCCCGACCTGCGGCGCGTGGTGAAGTGTTGCAGGGTAAGCTGGTGCTTGCTCAGTGCTGTACACGCTCGGCGCATGCAGCAGGAACCAGCAACCGGAGTGGAGCCGGGAGAAACTGAATGTATTGCGGCCACTCGCGAGAGAGCGGCGAGGCACCCATTACACGCATGCTGTGACGTCAACTGAGCTACCACGTTTTAGTGGCCGATGTGTAAACCAGCAATCGTTCAGGTACAGCCCAGGGCAAAACACAGCTTACCTTGCAACAGTTCACCCCGCGCCGCTGGTCCGGACGTCTGTGGCACCGCTTCTCGCAGAAATGTGTCACCAAACAATGGAGCAGAGAGAGTGGAGGAACNACGTCACTGTTTCTTCGGCGACGGCGTACCCATCATCTGATCGGCTGCGCACCGAGAGAAAAGTTTGCTCCAGCCAACAAAATAATTTTTCATACAGGGCCAAAATGTATTTAGTTGCCCGAACAAAACGTTTTGTCGAGTAAAGAAAACTTGAAAAGCAACAAAATGAATCTTGTTCATCTAACAAAATAACGAAACCTCTGTGTGTTGGGGTAAAATAAATCAGACCGACAAAAAAGTATTTGATTGAATCAACTGTATATACCTATTTGTTTGGCCACTCATTCGGTTGCCCTCGTTTGAAAGTACAGCTCGATAGGTTTTTTTTAAAAATTTTTTTTGATAGGATAGTAGCAGTGTCTGTTAGTGCATTTATTGATGTTTTATAATGGTATAAAAATGCTAACAAAATAAGTTCAAGAACAAACTAAATAGTAAAGCTGTAAAACTTGAAATGTTTATTTGCGCACGTTGTCGAGTATTCAAAATGCATGTATTTAAAAACATTAAAATTATGTCAGTACTCACTTTAACTGACGTTACTATGGCGTAGCACTCGTGCGCAAGTGGTCTAGGTTTGAATTTCGGTCGGGCTTCCACTTTTTGTGTATTGAAAAAACTGTTTGGTGTACCCCATTCAGACCCAGTTTACACAACTGTGTACATTACGCACGTGTAGGTAATTTTTTTGTTTCTACTGCACACTGCGAAGCTCAATGGTCAAGTTCCTTANAAACGGGAGATCCCCAGGGAAATACACTGACCAACAGCACAGTCTAGCACGATTCCCACGTGCGAAAATCCGTGCGCGACCCCACTGGAAATCGAACCCGGTTCACCTTGGTGGGGGGAAACCGCTCTAGCCTCTACACTACCGTAGTCCCACGTGGATTCTGTTTTTTTTTTTCTCACAGTCGTAGTATACAAGTTTAATGAGTGATTTTGCTGTTTAAACTAACCTAGCACAGTAAATGATAGATACCCGGAAATTTCGCCAATTCATTCGGCAACAAGCTAGACTCAACATTCCTTTGTTCATTTGAGCATCAACAGGGACCTGTACAATGGTGGTATTATCTGGCAGCACGCTGTAATTCATCGTCCTATACATATTCGGGTCGGTGCCATTAGTTTATTGGCTTCTGCAGCAGTGAGGACACATTTGTTCCCTTTTAACTTGGTTGGACGTGATTGAGCCAGCCTCTCGTTAGTGATTTCCAATTGGCCGAAAGCCTTTCAGGGCGTGTCCAAACAAGTTGAAGTCCAATGACAAACGAAATACAAGCGCACGAGTGTTTTAAAGTCTAGTCTGTCTTGAAACAGGGAACGCGAATTTCGCACGTCTCTAAGAGTCAGTTATCAGTTCATTGGCTGTCGCTCCAGTTTAACCGCAGACCGGGTAGCGTGGATTTGGGTCCTTATTTCTCTTTCAGGCTCGTTATCGGACGAAGGTCGTCCAGAACTTGTCTAACAAACTCTGGTCCAATAGAAGCAGAAACTGAAATGTACGTGTGCTTGACGTTTAGCATGTCCTCAAATGAATCCACAAAGTTTCCGGGTCACTAGTCATTTAATGAATAGGCCGTTTCCACCGTGGAGGTAGGTAGGAAGTTGGACTTAACGTCTCACCGACAGCGAGGTCGTTAGAGACGGAGCAAGTTGCCCAGGGAAGAGCGATTGGGAAAGGAGTGGGAAGGACTCGGCCATGTCCTTTCTTAAGGATCCGTCCCCGTATTCGCCTGGAGTGATTTCGGGAAATCATGGGAAACTGAAATCAGGATGGCCGGACTGGGAATCGAACCCGGATCCTCCCGAATTCGAGTTCCACCGTAGAGGGAAAATGGGACAAGTGCTTTGAGACGGTTGCACACTTCCTCTTACTAATTTGTAATGCAGTCTGCTTAAATTCAAATTCATAAAATTATTTTATTCATATGTGTACTTGTATTTTGAAAATTAAGATATATAGAAACGCATTCATTAACTGTTGACCACGTGGCTTTGACAGGCGTACTGGCGTGTGGTAGATAAAAGTTGGGTACATTGGTTTTTCGATTACTACAAAAATATTAGCATGCTGTATCAAAACAGAGATGTGGATGTTCATTTTTATTTCATTTTTAAACACACTCGTCCATTCATGGGAAAAATTAGCTTAATTTGAATTAGGTTTAGGTGTATTTAAATTCTTCAAGAAGAATTGCAAAACTTTTTTTTTTTTTTTNGTCCCCGTATTCGCCTGGAGTGATTTCGGGAAATCATGGGAAACTGAAATCAGGATGGCCGGACTGGGAATCGAACCCGGATCCTCCCGAATTCGAGTTCCACCGTAGAGGGAAAATGGGACAAGTGCTTTGAGACGGTTGCACACTTCCTCTTACTAATTTGTAATGCAGTCTGCTTAAATTCAAATTCATAAAATTATTTTATTCATATGTGCACTTGTATTTTGAAAATTAAGATATATAGAAACGCATTCATTAACTGTTGACCACGTGGCTTTGACAGGCGTACTGGCGTGTGGTAGATAAAAGTTGGGTACATTATTTTTCGATTACTACAAAAATATTAGCATGCTGTATCAAAACAGAGATGTGGATGTTCATTTTTATTTCATTTTTAAACACACTCGTCCATTCATGGGAAAAATTAGCTTAATTTGAATTAGGTTTAGGTGTATTTAAATTCTTCAAGAGGAATTGCAAAACTTTTTTTTTTTTTTTTTTCAAAACATGTGTTTATGCAGACAATAGCTAAACTTAGTCAGAGTGAAGTGTTTTTACAGTACAAAGTGCAGAAAGAACATCACTGTTCAGACACCGAGATTGGTTACTACGCAGCAGGCATGTATATTCTACCACATGTGCTCACTTTATCGTGAAATGCCTATTTCATAATGTACAAATAAAACAAACCAAGCAATTTGCAAACCATTTAACAAGAACAACTCAAAGGTCTTGTATTAATTTATTTTAAGGAATGCCTAGCAAAAGTTATTTTACAAAACTTCAGAGGCAGCCGCAAAACAAAAATATGCAATAATTTCCCTATTTTCAGCGATTTTTTAAAATTGCAAATATATTTCATTGCACGATTTTATAGATGTCTTGGAGATGCTCTTGGCACATTCCTTCAGTGTGAATTCTCTCATTTCTGTGCGTAGGTTAGTTTTCGTTTTTTGTTTATTTTTATAATAATAAAATTGTTTTCTGACGTGTATTCATGCTAAAGATGGGCTCAAAAATCTTTTTTTGTGAGGGAAGAGTAACTACTAATAATGTAAAAAAAGTGTAACAGAATATGGTACAAACATAAAATAAATATTTCGTGTCCGACGCTCTTAAGCGTTTGAAAGCATAGTCGTTCATAGACTTAATGTAAAGATTAAATAAGTATACTTAATAAAAAACGTTCATTATATCCGTGAACTACACAGTAAAAAATGCCTGTGCTTGTTACAAACAATTCTTTGGAAACTAATTGCCAAAGATATTATTGTAACTACAAGTATAATATTGTATATTTACAACACATTATTTTAGAAAACGTACTTAATTATTTAAGTAAATCAATATTTATTATAAACTTGAAATCTACATCACTTGCTAGTTAGAACTCAATATTAATTTCACACATTCCCCGCTAAGATTTTGAGAGATTTAAGTGTACTTTATTTGCAGTGTTACAAGAATATTTTTGGCAACCAGTTGCCAAAGAATTCCTTGTACAAATACAGAATTTTTTTTTACAGTGTAGCTACGCGCGGGCCCTACCACAATGTATATGAGAATATATTTGGAGATGACTCCCAAGGATCTAAGGCCGCAGCATCACTGGTCCAGACCAGTCCCTCTGTGAAGTCTTGCGACGATCCTTCTCCGGGGAGGCTGTCTGGCATTCCTGTGGCTCTTCTCCTCCCCCCTCCCCCCTCACCCTCTTGCCGGAAACCCCGACCACTCGTCGTCCACCCACACCGAGACACGACGCAGGGCGCCACCACGCCAATTATCCTGGATAATTCCCGCCCTGGCCGCCAGGGGCGCGCCGGTGGCAGGGGTGTCCACCCGGCGACGGCGATGCACGGCCTTGGAATTCCCCCCCGAGACAATTGAAACGTTACGTAACTGGCAGGGACGGCGAGTGATATTTTGTGGATATATTTGGTCGAAACACGTAACTTCAGAGCTCCAGAATTTCGTCTTAAACACTTTCAACACTCGAAGAAATTATGAAGCATATGTTAAACACTTACGAGTAAGGCACACACACAGAGTACTTAATATGCGTGCTGCACTAGTGTTCAGCATTTTTCTCGCAGCCAACGGACAGTGTACTGCGTACTAGACGATATTGGCGTTTCAAGAGGTATAGAAAATTCCACAAATCAGGTCACCCACAAGGAAATCTTCTTACAGTGTACTGGCCACCGAACCAGAGTAAATAAGTAAATAAATACACAGAGAAGAAATGGCGCGGCGGTTCCTCTGATTTGAGCGTGCTCATTTTTTGATTGGCTGTGCAAAGGGTCTGGACCTCGTGTCTGATTGGCTACCGCGTGTGGTGAAAATGCACCCTTATTGGCTGCGCTACCGGCTGGAAGTCACCGGGCGCTGATAGGCGCATGGCGTTCCGACGTGTTGCCGGCTAGTCACGAGCTTCTATTAGCGTCTATTTCACATCTGTATCTCATTTACTCTGTAGCACTGACGTCTTCCTGTGTAGATATTTGTGTGGCTCTTAACATCGGGGTCGAGGGTGGAGGGTGGAGCGAGGTGAGTTTGGAGCAGCGCCGGAATGAAACGGCGGGTGAAATGGGAGATCCCCGAGGAAACCCACCGACTAGCTCCATCGTCCGGCACTATTCCCACTTGCGAAAATCCGGGAGCCACCCCGCCGGGAATCGAACCCGGTTCGCCTAGGTGGGAGGCGAGTAGTCTAACCACTACACCACCATGGCCCAAGTGATATTTGGTGGACATATTTCGCAGATACATGTGCAGTACTACTCAAAAACTTCGTGTTATCACTTTCAGTACTCGTCGAAATTATGTGGCATAATCTTTTAACACTTTAAGGCTCCCGCCTACGTGGTTCTTGAACTGTGTTGCAGATTGTTTGAAATACACGTTTTTCAACGAAACCATTAAACGCGCGTCCAATATGGTGATCTACGAAAAGAACACACACTTCAGATGAGGGCTGTTGAGGCTTCCAGGACGTTACGTACATTAGAAACACCAGAGTACTCCGAAATGGCTGTGTCTCAAAATATACGCGTCAGATACATTCTAAACTACCCAAAGGCCCTGCGTTGAATCTTTCTACAGACTTTCAACCAATACAATAATAGGGTCTACGCTGAAAGTCCGATAGGTACACGCAGTGCGACTATAACACTGCACGCCAGTTGAGAGCCTCGCGCTTAGCGGCGACGGCGCGCTTGATGCGTGTGGCAGTCTCACCCTTATCGCTTCCACGCTTCTTGGCCTTAAACGCCGAAAAAAAAGCACAAGATAGGAGGAAGCCTTAAGGGCGGCACTTGTTTACTGGCATTTAAGACAAGGTTGAAGTGAACTTCGTATGTTCTCCACTAATACAATATCGGTTGTGTTGGTCTCTGTATTGCCACTTGCCATCGCCCTGATTGGTCCTGGCCACACCGCACACGCCTACAGTACCCTGCAAACGTGTGTTATTGGCTGACCGTCGGCCAATGAAGACCCTTGTTTACTATGTACCAGCTAATGTGTTGCGGCAGATGTAATACGTTTTACGATTCTTCTTGTTCATATGGGAATTTTGTTTTTATATAAGTTTTATTTTTACGAAATGAAATGTTGAATCGTAGTACTTTTTTACTTGGATTTCCATATAAAGTCCAGTGAAACAGTAAAACTATAACAGTAAATAAATCTCCATATAAACGTAGCCCCGAGTATATACGTGTATACTCCTCAAAGGGCTAAGGACCCGTAATTAAATTGAGGACAACCTAGCCCTTGAACTCGTACAAGGTATAATTACATTTTCAGCTATATCCACATTTTACTATAAAGTGAAAGGAAACAATTACGGAATACAGTTACACACGATCTAGGTTAAAACTGACCGTTCGGTAGAGTAGCAGCCAGTGAACAATAAGTGCAGATACTGGAAAAGTCACGATGATATCTTGGATAATATTCTTGATTCTTTTGTGTGGAGGCTGCATTTTTTACTCGGCTTAGCTTGTAACAGAACAATCATTAACGTTCAGTTTCTGAGCATCGTAATTCTAATTTGCCTGCCTGAAAGGGAAATAATCTTTGTACGCACACGCTCACGACAGCCAATAACGAAATAAAACTTTCCTAACGTTTACAAAGAACGCTGAAACGTAATAAGCAATCTAAGTTCTCTCAAAATATGCCAAAGTACAAGTATTATACAGAAGATTGTAGTCTAGTCTGCAGGCACTAAAAGTATGAATTTTTCCAGTGTCTAATAATCGACAGTAGACATTATCATTTCGCATTAGAATTCTAGAGCAGGCTGGACGGCATATGTACCTTTCTGGAAGTTTCGCGCGTGCCGTTGGACATCGGCTTACCCTACATTCCCTACGTGTCAACCGATTTTAGGAGTTGGAACGGACAACTTTTTTTTGTCTGGAACTGTACTAGTATTAGTATTCGTAACTCTCTGTCAGTAAAAAAAAAAGTTGTTCTACGTGACGTTATTGGCAGCAGCTGATAACGAGAATATGCACTCTAAGAAATTGTTCGTAAAATTACTATATCAATGTATACGAACAGTGAGAAAGTGTGAATAGTAAACTATTCTCCCATACATCCTTGGTACGGTTCCTACATTCGCTCACGAAGCAGACAAATGCGTAGGGAAGTCCCTCAGCCTTGTATAGTAACGACGCTCAACATTACTGTATTTGCAGTCTGACATGTTGTGTTATTTACATANCCGTTCTTACCTTCGCTGAAGAAGCAGTCAAATGCGTAGGGAAGTCCCTCAGCCTTGTATAGTAACGACGCTCAACATTACTGTATTTGCAGTCTGACATGTTGTGTTATTTACATACGATGTAGAGGTTAAAAACTTCCATTTGCAGTTTACGAAGTTTACCAGAAAAGATTTTACTGTCCGGAGTATAATGTCAACAATGAATGGTCTCCCCCATTCGTGAGAGGGGGGAGGGTTTCCTAAGTGGACGGTGTTTCCTACTGTATACGGTGAACATCATTAAAGCCATTTTTTGTCGACAAAGACCCTGTCGTTTTGCATTATAATTCAGTACCAAGGAAGGCAAGCACATGTTAGTTAGCATATGTCATTGGAACTCCGCTCATCAGACACGCCCTGCAGGACTCATGACCAATAGCTAATTTATTTTCAACACACTAGTGGAATCATGCCGTGTGGCAGAATGGAACAGGAGAGTTCAGTTCCGCCCGTGGCGGCAGCCAATGAACTAATGGCCTCTGCTCGAATACGTGGAGAGCTGTGGAGTCTGGCTTATAACGCGAAATTATATGGGCTACATATGGGAACGTCCCTTTAGATAGGTCACTTTGGCTGAAAGGGTTAACATGTACGCTGAAGAAAAAAAAATGCAAACAAAAATCAGTGGGAGAACAGGTGTGTTGGTAATACCTGGTAAGAAATGGTTGTTTTGCAAAATATCATTACACTGAGTGCGCACAAATTTGCTGCGTTGGTGTAATATACTCGGTTAAGTTTTATTTACGTTAGGCGGAGAAATGCCCTGGAAGTAGATATTTAGCAGGACTTAAGAAAAGTTGGAAGTAACCGAGAGTGAACTATACCAATAAAACTCTTTGCAGCCACTACAGAATATTTTTTTCATTGTACCTACTGTTGGGAAACTTCTTTCTTCGCACGTACTGCACTGTACATTTATTTTGTATTTTTACAAAAAAAAAAAATTTGAAAGTTAGTTGCTAAGATTATTTTTGTTATATTACAGTTAAGTTAAAGTAAACATTGCAACACGATACTTTGTAACTGTAAGACTAATGTCGACGTTGCGTCACATATTCTGTAGTGATAAAACGTATCGGACTGATTCAGCTAACAACCGAATAAATGCTTATTCACTCAAAACAAAATATTAACATGACTTTACCTTGAAACTTATAATGTTCACGTAAAACTGAGCAGCTGAAAGTACTTATAAAATAGTTGCGTTTAGTACGTGATGCTGTAACGAACAAAATTTTCTATAAATTATTTATTTCATTCATGGGTGGGTTACAAATGCAGCTGTTTGGAGTAAGATCAGGTTTGGTCGAGTGAACAAAATGTTGTTCGGTGTAAGTAAATGTATTCGGTATCTGCAACTAAATCTTTCTCTCAGTGCGGAACTCTCCTGCGGGGCAGAGCGCGTGGTTGTTCGTTTTCGACCCGCTGACGTCTTCGTCGTCGTCCAAGGTTTACGTCCGCGCGTGCACATGTGTGGGGTACGTCACGCGTGATTTACGATTACGGCCGGAGCGTAATCTGTTGCGGGTGTTCGCCCGTGCTCGTGGCTCGGGGGAGGAACTTAAGTGCACGTTCGTTCAAATTCACACTCCCCTGCTCCTCCCTTCGATCCATGCGACGCAGCTAAATGGGCTCGTTAGCGGCATCCTGCACCGACGCTTGCAGCGAACTTCTGTTACAGCCGGCCTGCGGCGACAATACTTCTGATAGCCTTCCAGACTCCCCCCCCCCCCACCGGGTCCGCTGTGTGTATCCTTCCGCCAGATACGAAAATCAAATATTTCCGTTAACCCAAGTTGTGTCACGGAGTAGATTAGGATAGCTGAATTAAATTCAATTATTAGAAAACTAGATATAATGATTTACGAATAACATATCACACCTATATTAATAGGATCAACCCATATATAACTATAACTAACATAATAAGATAGATCAAACCAATTCGAGAGATTAATATATAAATAAAATTAATTAAATTCACCCTGATACAAAAGGTACAATAAATTATCTACTTTTAAAAAGGGTTGTAGTGCGTGGCGGTACCTTTGATGTGTACGTGCCTATTCTTTTATGGACTGCGCGAGGCTCTGGGAACAAGCCTCGTCGTCTGATTGGTTAATGCGGGCTGCGTAGTCGCTGGACTACTCGCTGGCAAGTATTTCAGCAAGCACTGATCGGCGAAAGTCGTTCAGACATGCCACTGGACCGTGGCGCCATTTTGCTTGCGCGTGTTTGCTGGAGTTTGCGAAAAAAAGCAGCCGTTTCACCTCTGTATACTTGTGCGATCTGTAGCTGAGTTTTAATCCACCAGCCAAGGATCCTCGCCTAGATTCGTGGCATATGAAAGTGCGTCCGAGCTGTGACCGTGACTTCACGTTGTCGCCGTCCGAATTGTGAGTGAAGAGAGTGAAGAGATCTGGGTGGTTCGTAACACCGAGGTCTCGAGAGCCGAGGACTGGTGAAGCGAGGTGGGTGCGGGGCCGGAATGCAAGGGCGTGGGAAACCCGCCGACCAGCGGCATCGTGCGCCGCGATTCCCACACATGCCGGGGGCGACCCCGCCGGGTATAGAACCCGGTTCGTATTGGTGGGAGGCGAGTAGTCCAACCACTGCATCACCGCGGCCCAATGCCATCCGATTTCGCTGTCACTTAAACAATGCGCCTAGTGTTGTGGTTGCAGAGGCATAGGAAGCGTAAAGTAGAATTTACATTGTTGATTGATTTGATTTTATAATGTGTTTATTGGCACGATTGTTACACTGTGCAGCAAGAACAAGGCACTGAAAAGTAAAAAAGTAGCGTGCATGCCAGCGCGAACCTAACGCTCTACTACACGACGGACGTAAGGAAAAAACGGGTGGAAACGGTGAGAATAATAAAGGAAATGAATGAAATTAAGGGGAAACTAACCAAAACCCGTAACAAGGAATTGACATCGTTTGTTCTGACCTGTTCGGCCAGTGAAGCCATTTTGCTTTCATGTGTGGCTTGAGTTCGCAATTTCCCACCACACAACACTTAAGACACGGGGGCGAAACAGCCGCTTATACCATCAACTCTGGCTGCACCCGCCAGCAAAATGGCGTCACAGGCCAGCTACGTGTCGGAGAGCCGTTCGCCAATCAGCTCTTGGAAACCTACTACCCATATACATAACCTATTACCCATATAGATAACCTACTACCCATATAGATAACCTACTGCCCATATATATATGTTATGCAACTCTCGAAACGAACAAAATCTTCGAGAAAGGAAAGTTCGTATTCCAAGTTGCATTTCGTTACAGCCCTCCGAGCCTTCGGCAATGTTCGTGTTTTCGTTAGCGAATGCAAGATGGCAACACAATGCACATGAACTTTAACTGAATTACGAGAGATTAGTTATAAATTATGAATACTTTAGCTTGAAAACATTAATAAACCAAAGCAGTATAGCCCTTAAACTATTTGGTTTGTGTTTGGTTTGTTTTAAATGTTGGTATTAAATAAATAACGTATTTAAGGAAAAGGTATATTTCGTTCGTAAAGTGTGTCAGATTTGCTTTCAACATCGTATTATTTCCTTACTTGGCTGGACGTGTGACTATTAACACATAAATATGCTGTAATTTCGTACGCACTGCGTTAGAATGGACTCTCATGTGCGCCGATAAGAGAGCAGACAGAACTTTGGTTGTTATATGTACGAAAACTTTTCTCCGTGACGTTTTTGTGGTTTGGTAGCAAGCTTTTAAGAACACGCAGTTTAGTTTATTTTTAATCGCAAGATTATATAGTAAGCGATGGACAACAAACTAGACGCTATCGTATTTCTAGTCGATTGTATTAATTTCTGTATGGTACGAATTTCCACTCTATTATTTTCAAGAGAAAGTAATTTTGTTGTATACTCCCAAGAATAATTTACAGCTTAGCGCTACCTATCGGTTAATTTACAAACTACATTGTTCAAAGGTAATTTGGAATAAATACAGTGTTTAGGTTCTCGTATTTCAGTACAAACAAGTGTTATTAAACAAAAAATACCCTTACATAAGCCGTCTACACTGCTACTTACACGGTTCACAAATTAAAACAAAAATATTAATAAGTGCTTTTAAAATATTTTTTTATGAAATACATTTTTATGTTTTTGTAATGCATGAAGGCACATTACTTAGCGATTCTCTTTTTCCACAATCACAAATAACAACCTGTACCTCACGCCCGGCGAGTTTTCATAACAAAACTCCGTAACGAAACCCCGAATGGCTTCGTTATCGTTTCGGGTTTCATATCGATCACAGTGACGTCAAACGAAAACTAGAATGCGCCTTAGAATAGCTCCTTTCGTTGGGAAACGAAGATTAGAATAATAACGAATGTTTTTTTGCCGACAGGAAACGGAACTAGTGACTTAGAACAAGCCCCCAAGACACAACCGGAGCAGTGTGCCTCTCAGCACCCTGCTTTTCTTCGAGAGGAGAAATCTCTCCAGACCTTCTCCAGCACGAGTCTAACTCGTGTGATCGGCACACTAGAGAGAACCTCTGTTGGGGCTCGACCGATCCGCCCGTATGTTCCATGCCACTCGTGGCTTGTCAGAAACTGACCTCCTGACCTATAGCGAGGACCCCAGCGAACATAGGCAGCCCCTTCCACCCCGAAGCGCCGGAGAAGAATACACTCTCCGTAGAATGCCCTCCGGGTAATGGTTGAGGACACTTCAAAGACTCGCCGGGCATAGGCCTTACACCCATTAAAGGCCGGTTGCTCGCACAAGCCATCCCACCCCTGAACTACCCACGCCGGAAGTCAGACCTTGCTCAACGTCTTACGGAGTGGGACAGCCCCCGTCCTCTGTCCTGGCTTCTGCCACACAACCAGGGGACAAGCCCGAGTGAGGCCTCGGTGCTCTGAGATGAAAGATTATTTCCCGTCATCACCCATCCAGCCGGCGCGGCGGTCCAGCCAATAGGGGATCTCCTGTTCCCAGAACCTCGCGCAGATAACCAGAGAATGCGTATGCCCACATCAAAGACCGCCGCCACACAGTTTGGATTCCGTGTTCTTGCCTACTCTATGGTTTCGCCTCTTTAAATTTACGTACTCTATGGCCGTGCTATGGATAGCCCTGGTCACAGACTGGGTGCGCGCGGCCTGCCCGACCCAGGCCACATGAAGGCGCTCCTCTCTCTCTCTCTCTCTCTCTGTCCCTTTCTCTCTCTCTCTGTCCCGGTCCTTCCCGCACGTCCTCGCCGGAGCCGTTCCCAGGGGTGAATTCGTGTAATTACGACGGCATGATGGCCGGTTGCGGCGGACGTAATAGCAATAATAACAATAGGAGAAGCCGGCGGGACTCACTGTGACGGGTGCCGCTGCAGGGATCGTCTCCCGGGCGTGCAGCATCCCACGGCTGGAACGACACGGCTTCCATCTGCCTCTCGCCTCCAAGCCACTGTCGTCGTGCCGGGCGATGCCGCTGGTGGGTGGGGTTTTCTCGCGGATATCCTTTTCCCCCGCTCCTGCGTTCCGGCGCTGCTCCATACTCACCTCACTTCACCCTCGTCGGCTCTCAAGATTCCGATGTTAAGAGCCACCCAAATCTCTCCATTCTTCCATTCCTTTTCACCTCTGTATACCTACTCAGTCTACGGCCAAACGGAACATATAATTTTTAACTTAATATCGTGCGCAAGAAATAATTTAAAGCGGAAAGATTTGGGTGGCTCTTAACATCGAGATCTCGAGAGCCGACGAGGGTGAAGCGAGGTGAGTATGGAGCAGCGTCGGATTGCAAAGGCTGGGGAAACGGGAGATCCCCAAGAAAACCCGCGCTACCAGTGGCATCGTCTGGCACGATTCCCACATGCGAAAATCCGGGAGCAACCCCACCCGGGAATCGAATCCTCAGTAGGGAACAATACACTGGCTGGGTAGGAAGGGAGAAGGAAGCAACGCAAACGAGGGTGATGACGTCACCCAGGCCCCGTCATCTGCGAGCCGCAGGGGTAAGGAACGTAACAGGCGGCAAGGGTCGTTCATTGTTCGCGGGCACAGGGGCATGTCGCTGAGGCGGCGCCACGCAGGTCTCTTCGCCAGCGGAGATGTTTTAATTAGCGAGCGTGAATCAATTGAGTGATTGCGGCACGTCAGCGCTGATGTCTTCCAATTTAACGCGCCGAGGACTCCGTAAGTGGTGTGGCGGTTCACCTACACGCTTCCTTTCCGCTGCACACCTTTCCGTGCTATTCTAATTAACACACGCCTCCTCGCGTGGAGTCTGTCTGATATAGTGCACGGGAATTAGATAAAGGCGGCAGCCCATTGTCAAAATTTAATAAACACGACCGCATTAAAAACTATCAACTAGTTTTGGATATAACCCCCTTACGAAAATAATAACATATTTATTAATTTTAATAACTAGTTTAAAGTTTCCGCAGAAAGAAATATCACCCTCCTTGGAATAGGACATATTAAAATAGCCTAAATCAAGATAAAATTATTTTTTTATGTAACGAAACAATTAAATTTTTAATGAGCGCATTATTAACGGTATTAATTAAGCCACATTTAAAACACTTTATTAGCGTATGCCAGTATTTTATAGGCTTTTCACGGCAAACTGAGCACTTTTTTAATCAAACTTTCAAAAATGGCCCTGCCCCTAACTAAATATATTTTAAAGGTCACACCGACTGGCATGCGACCAGTTCAGTTGGCAACGACAGACGGAAAGTAGTTCCATGTTTTAACGTCGAATTAAAAGTTTTATGTAAACATTTGTGAGTACTAAAATGGTTCCATTTGATTTCTGTTTTTTTTTAAATTCATTTAGGTATAAGAATTAGCAAATTGTAAAATATTTACTTTTCTAATAATTTCAGAGTTTCACTTAACCGAAGCATGGATAAAGTGATCAGGCCTGTGACAATGTTTATTTTACAAACTGTGGAAGAATACATAATATACATACATACAAGTAGATCTTAAGCAGGGCTTTCAAAAGGGCTCAGTTTACCGTGAATAGCCTGTGTGTGTAAAGATGTTAAAAGTTTTACCTTCACTAAAGAACTAGTTACAAATAAAACTAAGTAAATAGTAGATTTTTGTATAACTATCAACACCATTCCGTTGCGAGGGTGGTTCCATATGCCTTAGTTTCATATACAGGCTGTTCGAAAACTTACCCGAAATAATTCGGGAGGTGATTCCTTGTAAAAAAAAAGAGGTAGATATAAACAATACAACTAATAGCTAGTATGCATTTTTAAGACAGATATACGCCCTTAAAAATAGTTATTTTTTTAATTTTTTTTGCTAAATATCAGGAACAGCGCGAAATTAAGCTACGATTTTCTGGATAAAGTTAAGTGTTATAGAGACCTTCAGACTATGAAGGAAAAAAAAACACGTGCTAAGAACTTCCACCTTCAAGAAAATAATAGGGTTGGCCATACTCTTGTTGTATACAATTTTTTTGTCTTCGAGTTTTAAAGAAATATGATGCCGTTTTATTGAGCAGAACGTCCCACGTAACAAAAAAAAAAAAGTTCCTCTTGTTGCAAGTGCCTAGGACCCGAAGTTTCCTTTTAAATCGTAGGTAAACGAAGTATTCAGCGGTGACGATACAATGCCTTTCTCGGGGATCTCCCGTTTGCCCCATTCTTGCATTCCATTCTCACCTCATTTCACCCTCATTGGCTCTCAAGACCTCGTTTTTAAGAGCCGCCAAAATTTCTCAACTCAACTCAACTTAAAATTTTGGTTCGCACAAATTTTAAACATTTAATTCATCACAATGTTAAGTTTCATCTAAAATGTTTGTTGAAGTCATGGGATTGGCACGTGGTAATTCCTTTAAAATACGACACTTGGTTAACCTGTGGTAACGGTTTAACTTTTGAGCTATCTTGACTTTAAATCTTGCCTAAAAAAAAAAAACGCGCAGGAAATTTTTAAGAAATATATTCCATGGCGTTCTATTAACACGACCAGCTATTTAGAGCTGCATCCCAACATATTAAATTCGCTCCATTTTTATAGGTGTACGGAAAAATGTATAAATTTGACATTCTTATACTATTTTAGTTCTTGTTTTGGAAAGTGATGTTTTCCCATTGTCATACATTTTTCAGGCAATTGTATGATATAACAACAAAAAATAACGTTCTGAATGATTATTAAGCTTGTGGTTTGTCATTTCCTTCCTCTCTACTTCGGCATTCTGTTCCGTGCACACAACCCATACACGCGCGTCAAGTTCTAATTTATTTTTTTCTATTTTGGGGGGATATTTTACGATTTTGTAGCATCACAAAAATATTAATTTGGTAAAGAGGATCATTTGAAATAGGCTTTAAAACTCTTTTCGTGTAACTATGAAAATTTCAATATTAAAATTGTGCGTAATAAATTTCAAAAAGTTATTTAATCACAAGGTGTTTTTTTTTAAGTCGTAGGAATATCGTGAGCAATTTTATCTGTAATCCGACAATTTGTATGTTTATAGTTAGAGTTTAACCTTTGTTTTAAACTTGAATTTTGTCATGAAATTAAAAAAAAAAGAACTACAAATGAAGAACGATAAGTTTCTAAGAAATTTCTTTGTGCTGACGTCAGACTTTATTTTCTGAGCCACAGACCAACATATTAATTGTTACATAAAACATTAAGATATTTTGACAGCGTTTCCGTAATTATATTGATTTGATTTTCAAAAGTAATGCGCCCCTTTTTTGCAGTTTTGTAATATCACAGCCTGACATCATATAAAAAAGATGTAACACGAGGTACAAATCTTTTTCTTGTATTGAAAAAATAGCATCTGTTACAGTTCCTCAGTTGAGATTTGACGTTATTGCCATGAGATCTCCGTACCATATTTAGGAGTTCAAAGTTTTTTTTTTCAAGTGAGGTAATACAGAATATAGAGGCCTACTTCAGTTACTTCAAAGAACGGTACATTACATTTTAAATCGCCTGACATCACATTTAATTTATGGCAATTATAGATATTTCAACTTAAACCTACGCAACATTTAACATTTTCGTATAATAGTATAACTATATATGTATTTCTAAGTAAATTGTTGCGAGTTTTGACAAAGATGCAAATAAAGTAGATGGCTGTTAAAAAAGACGCTATTCACAGAAAAAAAAAACATAAACTGCTGAAGTACTACAGGAAACTTTTCGATATAATTATTTATTTCTGATTCGTTATGTCGGTCAACTAAAAATTCTGTAAACAAATTATATTTTAAGATTACCGTAGCCTTTTTTAACATCACGTTTATAAAAAGTCAATCTATGGGATAAAATTTAATGTTAGAAAATCCATATTTTACTACGTGATTGAAAGAAGAATATTCATTGAGATCCTTCACCAGCTGTAGACCCATGTCCTCATGGGCAAGGCGGAACAGGAAGACGGGGAAGTTTTAAATAACTCTCCCCAACGTTAGAAAATGTTGCGAGTTGTGTTGTTGAAAACGAAAACTACACTACGTGCCATTATGGGTTCATTACCAAAAGATTTCTACTATTTTGAAAACAACGCCGCGTAGATGGTGCTCGTTCCTGTGTGATGCATTCCTCGGATCGACTATGTATTAACCAGTTCAGTACACCATCGAGCACTTGTTTCACATGAGTAATATTTATGGTTGGCACTGTACACCGTACGCCGGTGTTTCGAGCATCTTCCTTTGAGAGGAAATATTACCCGTTGAAGTTTCTGTACATCTCCAATTTGATTGGTTAATGCTGGCATCAGTTAACACGCAGTGCGTTGTTTTACTGGTTACGAGAAGCACGCTCAACGTAAGTACAGTGCACTTCAAAAATCTAAACTATTGCAACACCAAAGCTCGCAAATAAATCCGGGACTGAACGGGTTAACATAGCCAAATTGCTATTTCTCATTTTCACTTTAAAAAAAGCTTAATCGAGTCTTGTGGAACTTCGTGCACGTGGGAAGTTTTTTTTTACCTGGAATTCCAGGCGAGAAACTCTTTCCAGAGGACCTGTGAATGGTGTTTATTAACCGTTTCAAGCTCAGGGTACTTTGTGATTTGTCACGCTGCTCGAGGACGGATGTTTTGTATCTGTAATNTTTATTAACCGTTTCAAGCTCAGGGTACTTTGTGATTTGTCACGCTGCTCGAGGACGGATGTTTTGTATCTGTAATTGCTTTCCACAACTCTTCTTTGTTTTACTAAATGCCCACCCCCATTCATCAAGAAAAACCGCAAATATAATGGGCATTTACGGTTTGCTGGCGGTTTACCAGTGGTTTATAGCACACGATGCCATATTTTATTATATTTATACCAAACATTATACAAATTGTGTAGACATTATATGTTATGTAAATTACAGCAAATAATCTAAAAATCGTGTCAGCAGCTAAAATCAATATTTTACCATTTTATATTAAGGTTATNTTTATTAACCGTTTCAAGCTCAGGGTACTTTGTGATTTGTCACGCTGCTCGAGGACGGATGTTTTGTATCTGTAATGGCTTTTCACAACTCTTCTTTGTTTTACTAAATGCCCACCCCCATTCATCAAGAAAAACCGCAAATATAATGGGCATTTACGGTTTCCTGGTGGTTTACCAGTGGTTTATAGCCCACGATGCAATATTTTATTATATTTATACCAAAAATTATACAAATTGTGTAGACATTATATGTTAAGTAAATTACAGCAAATAATCTAAAAATCGTGTCAGCAGCTAAAATCAATATTTTACCATTTTATATTAAGGTTATATATTTGCAAACGATGTTGTCCGCACGGAGAGGTTAGCTGAGGCGGCAGGTGACGTAGAGGCTAGGCTGCTATCGACACAGCATTTGCATGGAATGTAGAACAACTCGTAGGTCGACCTAACGGCTACCACCAACAGAGCAACTAAAAAAGATAGACGACAATTCCATGGATTGCGTCGAGTTCTTATTTTGAGCCACCAATACTGTAAACATGTTTCACTGTTATTGCCAACATGAAATCATTCATCAAAGTTCAATCAATATGGCGAAAACCTAAGAAATCAGGTATTGGCTAACCTTTAAACCAAACTGATACGAGATAACATGAACATTCACGAATCTATGGGACCTATATGAGCCAATATTAATGTTGGCTTGGTGACTTGGCTTTTACTAATGGTTTTTCTCCTACTATTCATCCGGTGGAATCCTGGCATACATGAATTTAGAGGGTGAACTTGAAATACCTTATACAATTAGGCAATGAAAATTGGTGACGGCTTATTTTCTCAGACGCTTGTGTATTTTTCACGTCCTTCTCACTAACCTATTTAAAAATCAGCTATCTCGGCAGGCATGGCTAACGGGGATAAAGTGGAACGTGGCAGCAAAGTTACATAATACTATTTATATAATTTGCTATATACTACGAGTGAAATTATTTTTTCTAACGACCTTACAATAATCAATTAAGCAAAGGTATTTTGATTGTTAATAAATTTGCAATTTTTAGGAGGGAATAAATTGTCATGTTATTCTTGTAGTTGGCAGCGTGACTGTGATATGAGAAAAGAGTGATTCCACAAGACCGATAGTGTGCCAGCCTCTAGCTTACTCCCACACTCTCGCATGGCACACCCTTTATTGCGACACACGTGCGTCATGCGGTTTCGAGTCCACACGACAATGTGAGAGTATCCGGCCCAAACTGCGCGACCTAGTTTTGCTGTGTCGTATATATATATATATAAACACACACACGCGCGCACGAGGGCTGATTCAGAAGTCACGGCAAATATTGTTTATCTCCCGAAAATGTCCCAACCTGGGAAATGTACTGCGCACAGTTGGAAGTGTACGAAATAAACGTTTTGAAGGTGACACCACATGGGGTATGGATGTAGGAATGTCCGGCAAGGAACACAGACAAATATGACTGCTTGAAATCACCGTTTAATTGATATATTCTAGTACAATCTGTATACACTCGTGTGAAAGGGTTCGTATCGTACGTGTACGAGCTGTTTAACATCCTTCGAAGTAGTCTCCGAGGTTGTCCACGGTTCGTTGCCAGCGAAGAGGCAGACATCGTCACAGCATTTCGACGAGAGGTGGTGCACATTGACGGATCTCGTGCAGCCGATGGTATTTCCCGTCTGCCTCATCGCTGGCAACGAACCGCGGTTACGGTATTTACACAAGGCGAACTTTTCCGTTAATTGTGACATGCGGATTAATAATCCATCGTATAAATTTCAAATATGCCATGGCGTCAAGGAGATTACACAATAAGTATAGGTATTAACCGTAATTATTTACATGAAATAATTTGATAATTGTTTAGTTACACATGATGCGAACTCTCAGTGCTCCATCTTAAATATTTTCTCCAATATTTGTAATAAACTTGTGCTTCAGGTACAACTTCGCATATGTGTACCGCCCTTAGGATTCATTTCAGACCACAGATTGTATATATAATTATTTTAACTTTTTCTTGGCATTAATTGAATTTAGATACTTTATATCCTATGTGTGTATAAATATGCATATATATGCTTATGTATATGTATATATATGCATGCTACCAAGTCAAAGGAGAAAATGTTTGTACCCTGTGATATGAGCCGATAAACAAATGACACGGTCTTTGAAGTCTATCAACGCGAATTNGTACGAAATAAACGTTTTGAAGGTGACACCACATGGGGTATGGATGTAGGAATGTCCGGCAAGGAACACAGACAAACATGACTGCTTGAAATCACCGTTTAATTGATATATTCTAGTACAATCTGTTAACACTCGTGTGAAAGGGTTCGTATCGTACGTGTACGAGCTGTTTAACATCCTTCAAAGTAGTCTCCGAGGTTGTCCACGGTTCGTTGTCAGCAACGAGGCAGACATCGCCACAGCATTTCGATGAGAGTTGGCGCACATTGACGGATCTCGTGCAGCCGATTGTATTTCCCGTCTGCCCCATCGCTGGCAACGAACCGCGGTTATGGTATTTACATAAGGCGAACTTTTCCGTTAATTGTGACATGCGGATTAATAATCCATCGTATAAATTTCAAATATGCCATGGCGTCAAGGAGATTACACAATAAGTATAGGTATTAACCGTAATTATTTACATTAAATAATTTGATAATTGTTCAGTTACACACGATGCGAACTCTCAGTGCTCCATCTTAAATATTTTCTCCAATATTTGTAATAAACTTGTGCTTCAAGTACAACTTCGCATATGTGTACCGCCCTTAGGATTCATTTCAGACCACAGGTTGTATATATAATTATTTTATCTTTTTCTTGGCATTAATTGAATTTAGATACTTTATATCCTATGTGTGTATAAATATGCATATATATGCTTATGTNTTTCTTGGCATTAATTGAATTTAGATACTTTATATCCTATGTGTGTATAAATATGCATATATATGCTTATGTATATATATGCATGCTACCAAGTCAATGGAGAAAATGTTTGTACCCTGTGATATGAGCCGATAAACAAATGACACGGTCTTTGAAGTCTATCAACGCGAATTNTGGAGAAAATGTTTGTACCCTGTGATATGAGCCGATAAACAAATGACACGGTCTTTGAAGTCTATCAACGCGAATTTTGCAGGCCCCCGTCGCAAAGTAACGGTTCACTTGGTGGAAACAATGACTGAGACGAAGAGCGAGGCGCAAACCAAGAAAATAAATTACGCCGATCACGACGACCACGAGAACCTCCGTTCACAAGAGCACTGCAGATCGAAGCCTCTCCAGCTTGACGGCCGGGGAGGGCCCACCCACAGGACGCTGATTAGTAGTTAGAGTGGTGTGAGGGTAGGGGTGGGGGTGGGGGGAGAAGGAAGGGAGTGTCCGATTCTTGGCACGTGACGATTTGAATACCAAAATGCCGCTGGTTATACCGGCACAGCGCCATCAATCAGGAGTGAATGCCCCGGACCCTAAGTAGCGAGAGGAAGCCAGAATGCAGCCCGCCGGCGTTAACATTCAGTACACAAATTGAGAAGAGTTTAAGGCCTACAAGACCGTGTCCCGGACGGCCGCGCGACTTTATTAAGTTATCTTTCAATTAATTTTCCATAAAAAGCCTACGGTAAAAAAAAANTGTCCCGGACGGCCGCGCGACTTTATTAAGTTATCTTTCAATTAATTTTCCATAAAAAGCCTACGGTAAAAAAAAATACATACTTTTTTTTTATATACCTCCGCGTTCTTGTTGTTCCTTTCTTTTGCACCTGCTTCACATTATTTCATGTAAATTTATAGTGTGTATTCTTCTGTCGAACAAACGTTTCACGTACCATATAATTTAAGAANTCACATTATTTCATGTAAATTTATAGTGTGTATTCTTCTGTCGAACAAACGTTTCACGTACCATATAATTTAAGAAATCGTTATTGAAAGCGTCCGTCCTGGATCCATACACCAGGAACGTAGCGGTCTTTTTATTCGTTGGCCCGTGTTACGCCGTCGCCTAGGAAATCAGTTTATTTTTCCGGGGCGAAGGAGAAACCGTGTAATGAAGGAAGGAGCGACGGATAGTGGATAATGTGTTCTTGGTTTCCGGAATAATCATTCCGCACGTGGCTTCCCCGTTACGCCGCTTGATCCGTGGCACCTACCAGTTTCCGCAGCGAACTGCTCAATCAAATGTCGATCCCGTCACTAATTGAATTTGGTTTCCCGCGTGCAAACATTCAATCAACTTACCGACTATTTGATATTAATTGCACGTGACCGAGAATCTCAGCTAAAGTTCTATGGTTATCGCGAGCTTGCCGAATTAAGTTCATTCAAGAAAGTTATTAATGTTTGTACATATGTATATAGTTGGGTAAAATTTCAGTCACTACAGAGTGATTGAATACAATGACTTGAACACAGCATCGTAGAAATTTCTAATAATTCGCTGTATAGAGCTGACTATATGGGTGTTTTTATTATGTATAGAGTTTCACCTTTGTTTGTGCATTATTTAGACTATTCCTGGTTTATAATTCAATGTATTATATTTTAGAGATGATCATAGTGCGTTTAAAAACTACAAGAATAAATACACACGTGGCTTAAGGAATAATGGCCCAAGCATAAATGGGAAGAAACAAGACAGTACAGCTCAGATACAAAAAAAAANACACGTGGCTTAAGGAATAATGGCCCAAGCATAAATGGGAAGAAACAAGACAGTACAGCTCAGATACAAAAAAAAAATACAAAAAAAATTTGACATGGCTACAAAGAAGATACAAACAGCATCGATTTTGGAACAGCAAGAAACNAAAAAAAAATACAAAAAAAATTTGACATGGCTACAAAGAAGATACAAACAGCATCGATTTTGGAACAGCAAGAAACAAGTAAGTCGCAACTTTTCGGGTATTTAAGTGTGTTCCCATCCCCTCATGATAACGTAATCCAATAAAATCCTGAATATAATTAATTTACACCATCGACATTAAAATTCAAAAAGAGCACGTGAAATTTTGTTCTCGAGGAGTGGGCGTTCTTAGCGGGATGTGTGCAGGAGTCCGGGGACTCCCTCCGCCCCCCCCCCCTTTTCCCTCTTATTACTGGCCATTCTTGGCCTAGTGTTGTATTGAATTTTCTTTAATTAGACAATTAGAGGTAGTTGTGCTACCTTGATTGACAGTGGTCACGTCGATGTTCATATACGTTTGAAAAAAAAACATCAAATAATGTAGAGATTTTCCTTTTTAAATATGATGTCCACAATTACATCACGAATTCGGCTATCAGTAAAGTCATTGCAAATGTTGACTGGAGGCCTAAATTTAAAAAAAAATCACAGTAAACGCCTTTTTGGAACGCAATATCTTAATAACATTATGTGGTTATTTTTACTTCAATGTCTGTAAAATTGAATATTTCGCGCAAGATTTCTTACTTTATAAGTTTTGAAGTATTTATTACACATTTAATTTTTACGTACTCAAATCGCGAGGAAGATAAGTATAAGTTTTCTATGAGAAGGTAAATGTCATCCCCCCCCCCCCCC
>NQII01007320.1:5116-16126 GCA_002778355.1 Clitarchus hookeri | reverse complement strand
AAGGAAAAATCCATAGCCTAAGCGCTGATGTCCCAGGACTGCTTGTTGATAAAATTGTCCATAAAGAACATTGAACTCTTGTGTTTCTGCTGCCTTGTTGCGAAAGACCACGCTCGCCTCGATTTCCTTCGTGCGTGGCGAAACACGGGGGACCTTCGGGCCAAAATGTCCCTCTGCTTCCTAGAGAGAGACAGAGAGAGAGAGAGAGAGACGTGTTCCTTTTTCTTTGTGCGACTCGCTGCTGGGCGTCTCCATGGCACGTGACTGCCCCGCCCGCGGGCCGCACTGCGATCTGCGATCTCCCGGGCGGGCATGACTGGCCCCACGATTAAGGCCCTCGCCCACCCGGCGCTTGAACTGCGTAGTAGTGTGTTTGAAGTGCGTGTTTTTACAACGAACTATCCAGCGTGCGTCCATTGTGCTGATGTACACAAAATAATCACACACACTTCATACGAAGGCTGTTGAGTGCTTTCGACACGTCACGCACCTTAGAAACGCCTTTTTAGAGTACTCTGAAATGGTTTAAAAAAAAAAGAGAATTTTCAAAGAGCCGTATCTCAACATATACGAGACGGATCCAAACGTAACTACTCAAGGGCCNAAAAAAAAAAGAGAATTTTCAAAGAGCCGTATCTCAACATATACGAGACGGATCCAAACGTAACTACTCAAGGGCCCTGCATTGATCCTTCCTACAGACTTTTCACCAATAAAATAACAGGCCGTCGCTGAAAGTCCCATAGGTACACGCAGTGCGACGAGAACGCTGCATGCCAATTCAGAGTCCTGCGCCTAGCGGTGATGGCGCACTTGTAGCGCGTGGCAGTGTCACCCTTATCGCTTCTACGCTTCTCGGCCTCAAACGCGGAAGACGTCCTCCATTTCCCGCTTATGGGGTTTTATTGTATTTAAAAAATATATGTAATATTTCAACTTCAATCTTTTTTCAAAACAGAAATGAAAGTCAGCATTTTGTTGCCAATTCANAAAAAATATATGTAATATTTCAACTTCAATCTTTTTTCAAAACAGAAATGAAAGTCAGCATTTTGTTGCCAATTCACGAATCTGGTTATTGAATCACAAATGTGGTTGTTGAAAAGCTTTAAAGTCATCCCTCTCTTCAAGGCATGTATTCTTCAGTGAAACAGTGTTTTAAATTACAGCCAAAAAGCTGTATCTTTTCTGAACACATCGCTGCATGATATCCTTATAGTCGCCGCTTGAAATTCTGAGCAAACAGAATGCGCACGAAGCTTGTTTGTGCTATTTATTTTCCATCGGCCGTCGCAACGGTTCCTTGCGGCNTAAAAAATATATGTAATATTTCAACTTCAATCTTTTTTCAAAACAGAAATGAAAGTCAGCATTTTGTTGCCAATTCATGAATCTGGTTATTGAATCACAAATGTGGTTGTTGAAAAGCTTTAAAGTCATCCCTCTCTTCAAGGCATGTATTCTTCAGTGAAACAGTGTTTTAAATTACAGCCAAAAAGCTGTATCTTTTCTGAACACATCGCTGCATGAAATCCTTATAGTCGCCGCTTGAAATTCTGAGGAAACAGAATGCGCACGAAGCTTGTTTGTGCTATTTATTTTCCATCGCCGTCGCAACGGTTCCTTGCGGCGGGAGGTGACCTTGAAGATCCTTAAGCGCCATATGCTTTGTCCTCGCCCGCTGCTCCAACAGACGTTTCAGTCAAGATCTGGCGAATTTTAACGACTCTCTGAACGTTCGAGCAACTTTCACACGATGCCAGACGCGCGCTAGAACCGAGCAAGATGCCTGGCTTTAAATTACTATTCTAATATATGTCCGTAAATAAACAATAATTTTTTAAAAATTTAAATTTGCAGTTGATGCACGGCAACGGGATCCCTAATCTGAGAGTGCATAAGTAGGGCCAGTGATATTTCGCGAAAAGATTTCGAGACAAGATACAGTCCAAAGCACTGTTGGGTCTTCCAGGTTCTTTGATTGGCTAACAAATGTTCTGGCCAGTGTTAACCGTTTGCGCACGAATCACGAAGGCTCAGTGTCGGAGTGGTTACTTAGTCCTGAGTGGCTTGGTCAAAGACGGACACGGCACCAGCAGCCAATGGAGGTGTAACAACAGCTGAGGTGTGTATATAGTATTGAAGTCTGCTGTGTGCTCCGATTTTTACGCGAAAAATCACTGGCCCTATGCATAAGTAAGCAGAGACGAAATGTCGCCGTCGTTCCTTTGACGTGTGCGTACCCATTCCCTGGTCAGCAGCGCGAGGCTCTCGGAGCAGCACTTGTATCTGATTGGCTACTGCGTGCTGTGGAAGGTCATCTATTGGCTTTATACCTGGCACTGACCGGCGAACCACGTTCCGACACGTTGCTGGCCAGTGACGCGCCATTTTGCTGGCGCGTGTTGCTGTGTTTCGCTGAATAAGCGACTGTGCCACCTAGGTGCTCTTAATCTCACTGTGCCTTAATGAAGGAGAAAGGAACCGATGTGCTCACGTGTCTTCTCGTTTCTTGTAGATTCGAGTGTCGGAAATGAACAATGCCGAGAGTAAGTACGCGAAGCGTTCTTCGCCGTTGCTACGCGAATGTGATCGACATGATGGCAGTTGGGATATTTAAGCCGCTTGAAATTGTAGTTTGAAATATCACACATTAGCACAAACAAACTTGTAAGAGACGGCAGCACGTCAAAACTCCTCAGTAACATAGGGAAATTAAAGTGGTGTCTAGTACTTCACTAAACGTGACATTTACATACCTGCGATAGGTAAATGATCAAGGTCTTCAGCTTAATTTTTAAAAAAATTGTTCGAGTTAGTCGAGGCTTAGTGCTTTACTGAGCTTGCAGGTCAGGGTGTGACTGTACTTACTTGTANGCTACGCGAATGTGATCGACATGATGGCAGTTGGGATATTTAAGCCGCTTGAAATTGTAGTTTGAAATATCACACATTAGCACAAACAAACTTGTAAGAGACGGCAGCACGTCAAAACTCCTCAGTAACATAGGGAAATTAAAGTGGTGTCTAGTACTTCACTAAACGTGACATTTACATACCTGCGATAGGTAAATGGTCAAGGTCTTCAGCTTCATTTTAAAAAAAATTGTTCGAGTTAGTCAAGGCTTAGTGCTTTACTGAGCTTGCAGGTCAGGGTGTGACTGTACTTACTTGTGTTTATTAGTTGTTCAAAGTGACTGTACTTACTTGTGTTCAATAGTCACACAAAGTGACTATACTTACTTGTGTTCAGTAGTTGTACAAAGTGACTGTACTTACTTGTGTTCAATAGTTATACAAAGTGACTGTACGTACTTGTGTTCAGTAGTTGTACAAAGTGACTGTTCAGGTAACGCATTTATTAATGAGTTTCGTCGGTTCTTTGGGTACATTAATAGCTGACAGCAGTTCAAGAGAAGTCATGATAATTGTGTTTTCTGGAGATCCTAAAAAGCTCAGTGGGGAAAAAAATTTCTCAAAATTCGATAGTTCTTCTTATGGTAGTAGATGTGTTTAGAGGTGTGTTTGCTTCATTTTTACCAGCAAACCACACTTGACTCGTGTCGACTCTCGAAGATTTAGCCTCCAGAACTCTAACAAGCAAGCTTTGGCTCATAAAATCAGTTTTCGTAAGAATTACGTATGTAATATCAGAGAGAGAGAGAAGGAAACTGGCCTTTATGCATTGAAGTTATTCATTATATGATACATTATTTCTTTGCAGCTGGCCATTGTTTCTTCTTCATAAGTTCTATTAAAATAATGCCTAGGAAAGTGGTCAATAATATCCTGGAAGATCACGTGATGAATCGCAGGCATGGACTGTGGAATGGAATCAGGAGTGGCATGAGGATTGAAACATAATTTATGAGATGTGGCCATGGGTTCAAAAGGAATCATTGGAGTCGCTCTGATACAAGAAGTAGAACAGACATGAGATTTATGTTTACATGTGGCACACAACNGGAAACTGGCCTTTATGCATTGAAGTTATTCATTATATGATACATTATTTCTTTGCAGCTGGCCATTGTTTCTTCTGCATAAGTTCTATTAAAATAATGCCTAGGAAAGTGGTCAATAATTTCCTGGAAGATCACGTGATGAATCGCAGGCATGGACTGTGGAATGGAATCAGGAGTGGCATGAGGATTGAAACATAATTTATGAGATGTGGCCATGGGTTCGAAAGGAATCATTGGAGTCGCTCTGATACAAGAAGTAGAACAGACATGAGATTTATGTTTACATGTGGCACACAACNAAAAGGAATCATTGGAGTCGCTCTGATACAAGAAGTAGAACAGACATGAGATTTATGTTTACATGTGGCACACAACTGGAGGAAGATAACTTGAGCATCAGTGAGGAATGGTAAGAGAAAACCAGACCAGATAAACACGAAGCATAGGATGGGAACAGATGCTAAGGATGGAGAAGTAGTTTTATCTTATACACAAATCATACATTGGTCCTATAAAGCCTAATTCCCACTCATCCAAATAAAATAAAAAATTTTACNCCTATAAAGCCTAATTCCCACTCATCCAAATAAAATAAAAAATTTTACTGGAATGATATGCACTGAAATGCCAAAGGTCGTGGTAAATGGATCTAGTATCGTTTAGACCCCTCCCCCCCACTCTCTATTCCGGCGAACTGCAGCAACTCGTCGTAAATTGATGCAACATTTGGACGAAACACCCGTTGAGAGGTATGGACCCATGCAGTCTGCATAGCTACCCGCACTACCCTTCTATGTGATGTGTAGGTTCAGGATCTTGGGAGCAACTGGATCACCCCACCATGTCCCATAAATGCTCTATGGGGTTCATATTAGGAAAATGGTGGCCACAGCAGTCGTTGAAACTCTCCAGAATGGCCCTAGAACAAATTCTGTACAACTTGCACGATGCATTACCCTGCTGAAATACCCCATCGTTGTGGGGGTACGTGAGGCCCATGAAAGACTGCAGTGATGACCAACACACACTCACGCAATGACAGAGCACAACTGATACACGTCTGGGCTCTTCCAAGGCGTAGCGGTATGGTGGCACCACTGACAAGCACCTTTACTTACTGCATTTTGGCATATCAGTGTATTCTTCAATTGTAAATGTTCTTAATACTGTTTGTGTAGTTTTNACCTTTACTTACTGCATTTTGGCATATCAGTGTATTCTTCAATTGTAAATGTTCTTAATACTGTTTGTGTAGTTTTGCAACAAATTGAAGACATCTTCCTAAGAAAGTAGTCACAATTGGTTCTACAAAGAAACAAATCGAAATTGGCACAACTGGTTGATATTGATTTGATCTACTTAATTGCTATCAGCGTACAAGCAAGTCTGTCTTCGAAATACTTATTGTGTAATACAAATCTGCTGCGAACCTGCGATGAAGCTGTATAAAAGCTTATCTAGTGGTGATGAGGAAGTACATGCTCTTTATGATGTCTGTGAAGGGCACAGACAGTACAGCTTACCTGCTGAACAAGAAATATTTANACATTTACTTACTGCATTTTGGCATATCAGTGTATTCTTCAATTGTAAATGTTCTTAATACTGTTTGTGTAGTTTTACAACAAATTGAAGACATCTTCCTAAGAAAGTAGTCACAATTGGTTCTACAAAGAAACAAATCGAAATTGGCACAACTGGTTGATATTGATTTGATCGACTTAATTGCTATCAGCGTACAAGCAAGTCTGTCTTCGAAATACTTATTGTGTAATACAAATCTGCTGCGAACCTGCGATGAAGCTGTATAAAAGCTTATCTAGTGGTGATTAGGAAGTACATGCTCTTTATGATGTCTGTGAAGGGCACAGACAGTACAGCTTACCTGCTGAACAAGAAATATTTAGCGGAAGAAAAAAGTATCTACATTTAAATAAGAAGCTATAAGTAGTTTGCGCGATGCAGGGCTCTGAGAAAAAGCTAGCCGGACGGGTGTGTCTCAAACGTAATGACAGCTGAAGTGAAATCTGGCGTGCGACACGCTTAATAGAAAAGCTAAAAAGGAAACAAATTTGGAGACTTGGAGGATTGTCTTTGATCTTGTTATTCTGTGTGTTCTTGGCGACTTCATTAATATTTCGGGTGGAATTTTGCCGAACCGAATGATGTTTCTAAGAATGATTAATGATGTAACGGCATCAACAATAGTCAGCACGAAATCCTTTGAAAAATCTCTTAAGTTTGGTTGACTGCCTTAACAAAGTCGCATTAAAGAAAAGTCGTAAAACCAACATATATATGGTTAAAAATTGTAAACATTTCATATGTTAGGCTTTTTTAAATTACCCAGCATTGTTTGGACAGTTGAAGAATGTAAACGAAGCATTTGACAGTTGAAACAGAGACGTCTGAGGGTAATATTTTTGTTTGCATCTAGTAGAAGGATACATTATCGGTACCTCTAAGTAGAATTTTAGCAGGACTTCAGAAACCTGTGAACTTACCGTGATTGGACTGTAGCAACACCAGTACAACTTTCTGCTTAAGAGTTACAGAAAACATTTACTTTCTACAGCAGAGCACTCAATTCCGTCAACAGAACAGACAGCTGTTGCAAAAACTAAAACTCAGCCATACTCTGGATTGCTCCACAAAACTTATAACTGCAACAAACTAACAGAGTATTCTGGTGCTAGTACATAAACCTTGTCGTTGCATCTCTGAAACTCGATTACAGAACTACTATTCTGTCATTTCACCGATTGGCGCTGTGGTGAACAGCTGGACTCACATTCAGAAAGTCCAGCCTTCGATTCCCCGCCCAGCCATCCTGATTTACTGTTTTCCATGGTTTATCTTTTAAACGGGTAATAGCCGATTCCTTCCCCGTTTCCTGCTTCTTTGAGCATCTTTCTCCGTTCTCTACTGGCCTCGCTTTCGACGAGACGTGAAACCCTAACAATGGGCTGTTCACGGTAAGCATGAGTCCTGCTTAGCATCTACTTGAATACACACTGTGTATTCTTCCACCATATATAAAATTAATATTGCCACCGGCCTGATCACTTTATTCATGCGTTGGCCAAGTGAAATTTCGAAATAATTATAAAAGCTAACATTTCACTATTATCACGATTATATGCAGAATTTAAAAAAAAACCAGGAAATACAAGAAATCATTTCAGTGTTCACAAACGTATACGTGACACTTTAAATTCAACTTTAAGGCTTGGGACTACTTTCCTCCCGTCGTCACCAACTTTACCGGGGGCATGCCATTCAGTGTGCCCGTTAAAATGCATGCAGGTAGGGCCAGTGACATTTTTCAAAGGTTGATTTCAAAAGTCCGCAGAAAACCGTGATCATCCTATATCAACCTACCCGTCTCCCTATAGGCTGTTCACGGTAAAGTGAGCACTTTTGAGTCCCTAGTTACATTTTTATTTCAGCCAGTTTTTACCCTTTAACTATTTATTTTAATAAATGTTGTCATGTAAGTAATAAAACACAGTGTGTATATTCCACTGAACTCGGAAGTTAACGTCTAAGACTAAAATAAAGTATATGTAGGGGCAGTGATATTTCGCGAAAAGATTTCGAGACAAGATACAGTCCAAAGCACTATAGGGTCGTCCAGCTTCTTTGATTGGCAAACAAATGTTCTGGCCCGTGTTAACCGTTTGCGCACGAATCACGAAGGTTCAGTGTCGGAGTTACTTAGTCCTGAGTGGCTTGGTCAAAGACGGACACGGCACCAGCAGCCAATGGAGGTATAACGACAGCGGAGGTGTGTATATAGTATTGAAGTCTACTGTGTGCTACGATTTTTACGCGAAAAGTCACTGACCCTAAGTATATGTATTGATTATTATTCCAAATGAGAGGTCTTTCAAAAGTTCTCCCTTTACCGTGAATAGCCTATACCTACCTTCCGGCGTTTCTACGCAGATTTGTTCTCTTGGCGTGGTGGGGGTGCGCGAACCCGAAGCAGGCACTCCACAGATCGTTACCNCCAAATTACACCGCACTTTGGGCGCGAGCAGGCAGGAGAGGGGGGAAACACAAGAAATGCGATACTTGAAGGACCAAGCCTGATCTTCTGTTTTGTTGACCGCGCGGCGTGAAGGTGGCGCGGAAGTGAGAAGAGGAAGCACGACAGATGACGCTAGGTCCAGCTGGCCGCAAGGTTTTTGCCCTCCACTGCGCCCCTGATTGTTCCCAAGTTTGCATATCAGCCGCTAGAACTTAGTTATATCGCTGACGTCACACCACGTGTGTAACGAGTGCCCTGTCGCTGATGTGTAGTTTACCAGCAACTACTGGATGAAACACCGGTCGTACGCGAAACTCGGAATACCGGTAGGCGTTTAAGTTAAGTGCAAAGTCCGTCGTAATGGTCATGTTGCTGGAACTACGTCAGCTTTACAAGATAATCCTAACATCGTGTAAAGTTACCACATCGATCCACTAATTTACCCAGGCAAATAAATGGTATGTCTACGAGTAGGTATATTACACAGTTTTTTTGTGTGTCATCTCACATCTGATAGGTCTTAATCACTAAGCACAGCACAGTTGAAAAAAAAAACACAATTAATACCTCACGTACACATACAATTTCCTGAGTTTCGTACATCGGATTTGAATAGGGCAATTTTTCCGTATAAAAATATATGTAGCCATTAGTAGGACCAGTTACTTTTCACGTAAAAGTAGGAGCACACAGTAGACTTCAATACTATATACACACCTCAACTGTTGTTATACCTCCATTGGCTGCTGGTGCCGTGTCCGTCTTTAACCAATCCACTCAGGACTAAGTAACTCCGACACTGAACCTTCGTGATTCGTGCGCAAACGGTTAACACTGACCAGAACATTTGTTAGCCAATCAAAGAAGCTAGACGACCCAACAGTGCTTTGGACTGTATCTTGTCTCGAAATCTTTTCGCGAAATATCACTGCCCCTAGCCATTAGGTGTTTTAAAGTGTGTGCTGTTGTAACGAACTAACAAGTTTAGTGGTGGAAAATGGTCACTTTAATTATTATCATCGCACGTGGTATCATTTTGACGTGTGCTAGCATGTTTTTAGGTGCGCTTGATCGCCATTTACGATGTAACATACCCCGTTCACGGTGCGAAATTCTTACCGGCGGCACCTGTATGCGTTGAGCGCAGCGTTTCTGCATACAAAGGTCAGCCAATAAGGGAAGAATTGTTGTGCGTAGCCTGCAGAGCTGTTGTTTGACACAAATCACCTCTGGAGATTGACATAATTTCATTTCAGTGCAAACGCATACTGTTTTCNGCAGAGCTGTTGTTTGACACAAATCACCTCTGGAGATTGACATAATTTCATTTCAGTGCAAACGCATACTGTTTTCAACCTATGTTTTCTGATTACATATCATTAATATTCACGTTAATTATCTTAACGTGGATATTGATCATGGTCCTGGAGCTGGGAGGAAAATTTCTGAGAAATTCTTGAATATTTCCGGGAGTTTGAACTGGAATGTTTTCACTCACCATAGTTCAGGCGTTTTAAGAATTTCCCTCCTATATATTTATTTAACTGAAATGTTCCGTTCATCTGTGAAAAGTTAATGCACAGAAAACGAACCCTTTTGGTAAACTAACGTCTTGGATTTTTCACAGCTAATTTCTTCCCCCGAAAATTTTACCTGAGTAAGATGGATATCCACGGAAATAGAACCTTTGATAACTACTTTACAGAGAGGTTTTGTTTCTGTTAAACCGGGACACCTAACTACTGTACCAGATATTCATTCTTGTATATAAAAAACAGTAGTGGCCTAGGGTGAAAAACAAAGCAAAGGGCTCCAGTAATAAAGTGTAGTTTTAAAAATGCAGGCTACCAACAGTATTTAAGGCATCGCTAAAAGTGTCCTGTTAGTGCTACCTTAATTTTTAACTGTAATATGAAGACCACTACTGTTCTACACATCGTCATTAGTGTGCAGTGCACATCACATTTGCTGAATAAACTAAGGAAGAGAACCCTGTTGTCTAATGATGGCGTTTGGCGATNAGTGTGCAGTGCACATCACATTTGCTGAATAAACTAAGGAAGAGAACCCTGTTGTCTAATGATGGCGTTTGGCGATGCCCTAATTTCTAGAGTAGCCAAACGTTTTCATTTACGAAAAAGGAAACACAGGCAGATATATTTATTTTACATTTAATTATTTTGCCGCGACACTTTCATAAGGGCGAGTATGGGGGCTCGTACCATAAGAAACTGCGCTGAAAAAATACGCCAAGTAGCTTGCATGTAGCCCACCTTCCAAGGACTGCAATATTTGGTTTTAAAATTTATGTATGAATTCCTCGAAAACGGTAAGATAGAGGGTAGTAACGTAAAGAAACATCTTTAATTACATTTTACTCTCTCATTTATATGTCATGTAAAAACCCCTTATGATGCTATGTCATGAAATGTTATGCGAAAAAGGCTGGGAATCTCAGTTACTCCAATAAAAACTTGGAATTTTAACCCAGTAAAACAAATTATTATTATCTGGGATATTTTTGATAGTTTTGGGTGTAAGCTCCACTTGTAATGTGTATGTCNTATCTGGGATATTTTTGATAGTTTTGGGTGTAAGCTCCACTTGTAATGTGTATGTCTTCAAATCACTTTTTTCCTGACGAACATGAAAATGAATTTTGTCCATCGAATGGGGCCGCGGTGGTGTAGTAGCTAGAATACTCGCCTCCCACCAAGGCGAACCGGGTTCGATTCCCTGCGGTGCCGCTCCCGGATTTTCACACGTGATAATCGTGCCGGACGATGCCACTGTTTGGCGGGTTTTTCTCGGGGGTTTCCCCGGTTACCCCACCCTAGCATTCCAACGCTGCTCCGTACTCGCCTCAATTCACCCTCATCGGCTATCAAGACCTCGATGTCAAGATACGTCCAAATCTCTCCACTCCACTTGTCGATCGAACTCGTATTCATCTCGTATTTATACTGCCTGGCCGTTACAGTTTGCATCTGTGCCGGGCCTTGAGCTGTTTTG
>NQII01007319.1:83625-96669 GCA_002778355.1 Clitarchus hookeri | reverse complement strand
GTTTTAGAAACGAAATATAGGTTTCAAATATTACAATTTTTTGATGGTTGGTCAAGGTTGCATGACACTATCCAATATACCGATTATGGTTTTATGGTTCCTGATATTACAAGCAGAGTACGTATATTTACGCAGAGTGTTCCCAGGTCGATCTACCTTAAAACTGTAAATAAAAGCATTTTTCTTTTTTCAATCATCATTTCTAGTACTCGTACGAACAGCATACAACATTTGCTGCCTCCTAGTACTCTAATAATATTTACGTTAAACATGTATGGTAGAAGGGTCTCCAGTTCATTGCATGGGATGCGAGAGACATAAATCTCAAAGTATAGTTAAACTGGCAGTAAATATATAGGATTGGCGACTCAGCTGCTATTCAGACTTCGAAGAGTGAACAGTGGCAATGGAGGACGTGCTCTTCTTCGTCGATGGAAAATGTTTGGGAAAGTTATTTGTGTCGCTAATGCAAGAATACCTTTTCCAAAAGCTGCCATGCTCGTCTACATGAGACTGGTTTTCCTCAAAATATGAAGTGCGTTATCTTATCATCTGATAAGTGTAAATCATATTTTCGAATACGCGATGGCTTAAAAATACACATTGCAATATGCAAAGCTCTCGTTCCTGCACGTGCCAATCAGTATTTGCTGAGATTAAAGCATACTTTTAATTGGGAGATATCTGCAAAAGAAAAATTCCAATCAACAACATCATTAAAGAATTTGTACCGGACCACGAAAACAATGACTGGGTCGGTCACATCTCATAGACATCCATACAACTACTGTAACATGAAATTTGCATATACCTGCAAAGCAAAGAGACATATAAAGCATAAATGCAAGCGAAATACGTGTTGCACAGGCTATCAATGTAATAAATGGCAAGGTTTGTTCACTCGTACACTTTAAACATACATATGAAAAAGTGCAAAGACCTTGTTCCTCTACCTGCTAGCCAAGAAACTTGTGACGATCAGGTGCCTGCTGTAACGAGTATTGGTACACCTACATAACAAACGTCTGACCTTCATGTGAACAATGAACACAATGCTTTACCAATGTGGAGGAAACAATGTTGCTATTGCAGTAAGGTCTTTAGTAAATGTAGCAATGCACAGCGGCATGAAAGATGTATGGTGCAGAGAGATCAGGTTTATTGTTAAAGTGATTGTCATGATATGAAGCTACAGTAAAGCCCTATTATGAACTTCACAAGGGACTGGGAAAAAAATATATAGGAAAGTGTAAAATAAGGGGGTGTAATACAGTAATTCCAATGTATATGTGTCTGTAAGAAATGCAGAAGGCTTGCAGCTGCATGGCAGTGTAGTAAACTAGATACAATACCTAACAGGATTTATGTTTACAGATTGCATAAAAAGCTTAAATCCCACTGACAAAATATGAAGGTATGTGCATATATACATATATATAGCATTTGAAATTGTCGGAATCGTCTCTGTTGTTATTCGAATTTCGAAGAGTGAACATCATCTCGAGCGAAGATGGAAAATACACCAGAAAGTCAATTGTGCTGTTTCTGCAAGAAGTCATTTTTAAAAAGCTGCCATGCCCATCGACAAGAGACTGGTTGTCCTATGAACATGAAACAATCTTCCTTAACATGTAAACAGTGCAAGTCTCAATTTGGACCGTATGATAACTTAAAAAGACATATTGCAACATGTAATGGACTCTCACCCGTGCCAGCTAAGCAATGTATTGTATTGTCTGCATCCAAAACATGTGAAGGTCAGGCATCTGCTGCATTGGATACTAGTGCACTGTCACCATCGCACACATCAGATATGGGCACAAGCATTGCAAACAATTCTCTACAGGCATCAAGATATACGTGTTGTTACTGTAGAAAGAATTTAAGTAAATTTGCAGGGCCAGTCAACATGAGAAAACTGGAAAATATTTGAAGAAGATGAGAGGGGCTATTATAAATCGCTGCTTTTATAAGTATGGCTATAAATTCACATGTTATAAAGTAACGAAATACATCTCCAGCAGGAGTCGTATGATGACCATGTTAATATTTGCACATAAAAATCTCATACACCTGTATGTGTTGCAAGCTTACCAAATGAGAATAGATCCATACTGAAATAATCTACTTTCCACACTATAATGAAGGTGTATGTTGCATCTAATTCGTCATGCATTGCACTATATATTTGTGCATATATTTAACTTATGAAGCAGAATATTGTAGAACATCTTACATATGAGGTGGAAAAATACGGCAATGTAAAATATATAATATGGTTGGAATGTATTTATACCAAACTAGAACTAGATGAAAATGAAAATAGTAAGAGAGCTTTCAAGACCTCGAATGTATTTTTGTATAACACATACGAAATCTAAGACAGTGTTGAAGCTAGTATACAGACGATTTACCACGAGGAAGAAGAATACATGGGAAAGGGTCCCAGTTAGACATTATATATAATGTAGATCAACTATAGTTAAGAACAAATGCACTTAGGCAACATAGCAAATAGGTGTATACATATTTCCCTCTACCCTACTACACAGAGAAATACAAAATAGGTTCGTATTCGACCAGCAGAATGGAGGTATAAATCACTGCAACCACAGAAATACACACTGTCATGTATGGCACCGGTACTGCGTGAAGGCAGCAGTGAGAGGTCAGAAGTCAGAATTGAGTTGTCAGAAGTGAGGAGTCAGTGGTGAGGAATCAGCAGTGAGGTTCACAAGTGAGGAGTCAGCACTGCGTTGTAATACAAGTGTTTGAGTTCACATATGCTTGAAGATGATGAAAACCACAGAGGGTGTGCAATCGAGTATGTCCTGTATGACTACATGCAAAACTTCACCGAGTGTTAAACAATTACCTGGATAACAATGCATTTACTGTAGCACGGCCTTCAGTAAAAGTTGCAATGCACATCGGCATGAATAGAGCGAATGTTCAAAGAAACCTACCTCCAGAATACTAACATGTGATATGTATTGTGCAACATTTGATAGATTTTATAATCTAAAGAGACACACTGGTATATGTAAAGGTAAAGCACCTTTGCCTGGCACAAGACAGCATGCATTGAACTTATTGTCGAAAGACAATGCTATAACTAGACTTCCTGCTGATTTGTCGTGTAAACTAACGATGACTCGAGCGCCCATAATATTAGCCTGGTCTGAAATGTGTTCCAAAATAGTGTGTGAAGGAAATACGAATGTTGCAGACATTTACTATGAAGAGTGAGAGCCATACAGATCGTCAGAATTTGTGAATAACAAACATGCACCGCTAATATGTAAGGTGAAAATCGAAGAAGTTACAACTATCCAGGGCATCGAGAAAGGAAATGTGACCTTCAACTCTGCTAGTGATGATGTGAGAAATGCATATTCTACTGATGACGATGAAATGCCGACCTCTGCAAGCAAAAACGTAAATATGTAGCTGAAGATAAGGACTACTTAAATTTGGGACAGAAGAAATGCAGATTCGAACCTAGTACTCTGGCCCAGAAGTATCTAACAACCTACTCACCACAGAAGAACATAGATGCATACATGTATCTTGAACTTTCTGCAATAGACTATGTGTGTTGATTCCATTGCAGTGAAATTATCTTTCTGTCATTAAAGAGATAAATTTTATTATTGATAAGCTGAGAACTAAAGGCTTTACTGAATAACATATCATGTATGTGTATTATTTGGTAAAGAAAATAAACAAATACAAAAAATAAAAAATTTACTTGTTTCATTTTTTAAATTCCTATCGACTGATAAATGTACCTACTGCTATGTGTTTATAAATATCTGGTAGGCTGCAAGTGAATGCATCGCTAGAATAATTTCACTCACTTCCTGATGAACAACAAACATTGTCTTTCCACTTCTTGCTATGTCTATTCAGACTATCACTGCAGGTGAACATGCAATGATTACTGTCAAGTTGTGATGTAAGGAGCGAATTTCCTGAGTCCTTGCTGTTGACGATGCAGTCAGTGTTACAGATATTAATTGTAACAGCTTACGCGATAGCGGTAGCTGAATGAAGACGTAATGATCTGCTTTCTGCCATGCTCGACGACGAAGTGGGGTCCATTTTTTACATGATGCATGCTTTTATACGATTATCACTACATGATGGTCGTGTTGTCCATCTTGAGTTCTCACAGTGTAACCTGCTTGTTACCTACTTATAAATGTCTGACAGGCTACAAGCATTTGAGATGAACATACATTGAGTATGGACATGTACGAAAATATTTTGTTGGATATATAGTTCATTGCAGTTTTTGCATGATGATCTTGTTACTAAAATATGTAGATATAAAACACACAGAAAAGTGTTTAATTGAAATGAGTGGAGTCTCTATGGGGATTGAACCTGCGATACCTTATTTTCAAGGATGATGCACTCTCTCTAGTGCTGTCAGGGTACATGTGTTATTTCTTTTAAACTGTGCATAGCNTTCCTAGCAGTGCCGTCTCTCTTGTGTGACTAATGGTTTTAATGTATGTTGTTAGAGCACTATAAATACTATGTATTCAAACAAGTACAGGTATGTATTTAGTATTTAAAACAGGATAAATTGATACCTTGTAATGTATAACTGAATTCCTCTTGTAAAGGGAAGTGCGTGTGTGTGACCTGGCTGGTCTGCCACCCTGGAGCCTGATGTGTCTCTCTCGGCTAGTGTCATGCGCCCTCCCTTAGACTTGCCGAGACCATCGACCGTCTGGGTTACCTTACAGATTCCCAAGATGTTAGGTGATCGGACAACGCCTGTTAGGTCAGAGGCGTTCTGATGCTAGTGTTGTGAGTGTTTACCATACTCTGAGTATGATGGTTTCGTTTCAGTCGGTTCGTAAGGAAGTCGTTTGATATTCTGTTGTAATGACCAGGACAACCTGGTCTTGCTAGCATCATATAACATGCCGTAAAGCACCTGATGCTCGTGTAATATGTTATTACATTGGTTGGTAAGTGCTTATATATATTTTTCCTATACATATTATTTTTATATTTCTTTCAATCAGTGTGTAGCAGAGTTGTCCTCTTACCATTCCCGCTCTTCACAATGGTAATTTTTCGTCTAACATATCGGACAGCACTCGATGCTTGCGCAATATATGCTTGCTATTAAAAGCTTATAACTATTTGTTTTTATATTTTTATTTTTATATTTGTTTGCATCAGTGAATATCATTGATGCCTCTTTTGGGCGACTAATGGTTTTAATGTATGTTTTTTGTGTCAAGCCAAGGAACAGAGATTTTACAATTTACAAGTCGCATAATGTGTGTCATATTGACGCATTATACTAAATTTTTTTGGCGTTGACCCTTGTGAACAATCGTTTTTTCTCGTAATGACGTGATAGCAACACTGATATCTCTATTATGGGATGTGGCTCTGTCGGGATATTTTTTATATATTGTGACTCGTTATGACATAATGCTCGTGATGTACTTGTGTATATGTCAGTCATTTATTGTTTTTTATGTGACCGATTTTTCATGTACAGGATGGTTTCATATATTTTACACTCGGTTTCCCAGACCCTTGCATTAGGCTGACNTGTGACCGATTTTTCATGTACAGGATGGTTTCATATATTTTACACTCGGTTTCCCAGACCCTTGCATTAGGCTGACGGTGTTTATTTATATTGACATATACACTGAAGAGCCAAAAAACTGGTGTAGGCATGCATATGCAAATAACAGAGGTATACAACCAATCAGAGTAACGCGATGCGGTTGGCAGCTAGATCGGTTACTGCTGCTACAATGGCAGGTTATCAAGATTTAAATGAGTTTGAACGTGGTGTTGTAGTCGGCGCTCGAGAGATGGGACATAGCATCTTCGAGATGGGATAGCATTTGAATGTTCGCGTACCATCATTTCACGAGTGTACTGTGAATATCGGGAATCCGGTAAAACATCACATCTTCGACATCGCTGCGGCCGGAAAAAGATCGTGAAAGAACGGGACAAACGATGACTGACGAGAATCATTAAACGTTACAGACGTGCAACCCTTTCTCAAATTGGCGAAGATTGGATTTGTGGACTGTCCTGCAGGATTCATGGTGTAAATTTCCTCCTGCATACCTTCAGACATTAGTCGAGTCCATGCCACATCGTCTTGCGGCACTTCTGAGGGCTGAGGGGGGTGGGGCCTACACGATATTAGGCAGGTGTACCAGGTTTTTTTGGATCTTCAGTGTACGTGCTTTAATGTAACCCCCGACAATGTATGTCTTGTTATCGGCGCAATTGTATACTACTTCATTTTTCATTATATGGCTGGTTGTTAAGGTTTATCCGTGTTAGCGATGACTCGGGCTGCTGGCCGTTGTGTCGGACTGATGGTGTTCGTTTATATTACCATGTATGTATTTTACCATTACCCACGACAATGTAAATAATGCACACAGCACATTTGTTTATATCTTCCTTTTTTGAGTATAAATATTTGTTGTGTGTTACAAATGCTGACTTNTATGTTACAAATGCTGACTTTTATTTATGTATATTTTTTCACAATTATATATGCACCTGGACGACGATGGGCGAATGGATGCTACCTGTCGCTGAGAGGGATCCGAGTTGGTATACACCTGCGGTAGCAGGCAACAAATGCGGTGGGGGGTGATTGACGAGTGCGTGTAGGGCAATGCGTATGTGTGTGCTGTTTCACACCCTGCACTCCTAGTACATGCAAATGGTAACTTTGTGATGCGCCTCTATGTAAACGTTTATTTTCTTTACATGCGTGGACGCTTGTTACATGTTCTCGAACTTAAAAGGTTTGGAAATGCTGACCTACTATGAATGTAACAGGGATTAAGTTTTGCTTGCCCCTATCTCCTTGATTACAGTCGGAAGTAATTAATGTTATATTAATTTGGTGGTCGTAGCTTCGGTGGGTGGGAAATGTCGCTCAAATATGCTTATACGAGGGCTTAAGGTGTACTTGTCCAAACCACAATGTTTGTCATCGGAGGTGAGACCTATGATATGAATTTGGTGACTATAGCTTCCGTGGGTGGGAAATTGTTTCCAACTATGCTTATACGAAGGCATAAGGAGTACATAATTCTGTGGTCCTTTTCGTCGTCGGAAGTGATACCTATGTTATGAATTTGGTGACTATAGTCCAGGTGGGTGGGAAATGATAGCCAACTATGCTTATACGAGGGCTTTACACTGCCATCCTGTTCGTTGTCGGCGATGATGTCTATGTTATGAATTTGACCAGTATAGCTTCGGTGGATGGTAAATGGTGGTTGACTTTGCTTGTAATATGCCTTAAAGTTTACTTGACCCTACAAACCTGTTCTTCATCAGAGGATATGTTTATGATATGAATTTTATGCCTATAGCTATGGTGGAGGAGAAATAGTGGGCAACTATGCTTATAAATAGGCTTAGTGCGTGCTTGACCATGCAGCCATGTTCATAGTCGGGGGCGATTACTATGATATGAATATGGTGATTATAAATTTAATTGTTTGGAAATTACAACAAACTATTCTTACAATTTGATTTAGGGCTTACTTGACCTTGCGTACCTTTTCGTCGTGGGGGATGATACATATGTTATGAATTTGGTAGCTGTGAACAATCTTCGATAGGGAGCACTAAGTATTAAATGCATTTTGGAAACGTGAAACGAATATTGTAAAAAAATTATAAATGTTTTTTTCGGAAAATTGGTATTAGAAATAATTATTGAAACAGTATTGTCATAAGCTATTCCATGCAATACAGAATATATATAAATTAATTACCTCAATGAAATTATATATAATATACAACATTGCAAATACTGTGTCGCATCAGTCGGAAAATAGTCATTTCTTTATAATTATGGTTACTCTCATTGCATTCGATAAAATCAAAATGATTTTCACACACTAAAAGTACGAGACAAATACATATTCTTACTAACTTTACCTGAATAAGTCAAATATAATCTTAAACAGTGCTTAAATCTGAGTATCTGGTCACCTGCAGACATAAATAACTTGAAACGAGATTTTTTGTTGCTCATGACACTAGTTTCAGTTAACTATTAATATGCGGCAATCTCGAAAACGAAATTGTGGATACAATCAGCTGAGACTTACTTATGTGTATGATTCAAAAGTAATCACAAGATACGTTTATTTAACATCTGTCCTCAAAACTAGCTTCAAGTGCTGATGCCATGCTTTCATTGTTCACTGGGCAGTATCCACTGCGTGATGTAATAAATAAGAGAGAAATGGCGTCTGAATACAAATAAAAGAATAAAAGGCCATTTGAACTAACATATGCAATGCTGATAGCCAAAATCTTTCAACATAATTATGTCGTATATGGTACATTTTGGCCACTATTTAATTTTCCTGAAGTTGAAAGCGAAGATATAATATTTTTATGTACTCTGCTGACGATGCCAGCCATTGTTATACATACTTTAGTATTTAAAACGCAGTGACGAAACACCATTGCAAACACACTGGCTGGGGCGAACTCGGCTATTGGTGCTCCTTGGTAGAAAAAATTTCCCCGCCTCCTTTAGTTACAAAAATATGCACGAAAGAAAACTTACTACCTCTTATTAAAGAAACCGTAATATGAATGCCGTGCATGTGTACTGATATTACTAACTAATATTCTGGTAACATCTGATTTTGGCCGGTAATTATTAGTTGTAAATTAGACAACCTATAGCTACCNTGGCCAGTAATTATTAGTTGTAAATTAGACAACCTATAGCTACCACAGCAGTTGAACGGAAATATCAAGTTAAATATTTAGTCCTCAAACTTGATCCTCGATAAACTAATGGGAGAGAATGTCATGCGTTGTTTATAAAGATATGCCAGATAAAAAGGTGAATAACTTTGCCACTGTAAAGGTAATAGCTTCGTGCGTCCTTTAGTGTCTCAAGTCATTTGCAAAAACTAAAACATAATTTTAGTTACCGAGTGGGATGGTACAATGGTAACTCACTGGACTCGCATTCTGGAGGACCTTGGTTCGATTCCCGTTCCGGCCATCCTGAATTCGTTGGTCCATGCTTTCCTAAAATCACTCCAGGCTAATACTAGGACGGGTCCTTAACAAATAAGGCCGTAGCCAATTCCTACCCATTTCTTCCCCAATCACTCTTTCTTGAGCAACTTGCTTTGACTCTAATGACCTCCCTGATGACGAGACGTTTGGCCCAACTGCGTACCTTTATTTTAGTTTTACAAACATCCTTTATTAATTTACGGTTACATAAATATGTCTGATTTGTATACAGAGCTATCAACTTTCCGTGGCAGAGAAGCGCGCAACAAGGCTTCTCTTTTGACTGCTGAATGCCACTGAACATATATCATTAAGTACTCAACAGTCAGGAACACATTTCACTAAACTGCCATTTTTACTGTGCAGTGCTCTAAAATTGTAAGGATAATATGTTGTATAATTTTGCTGTCAATTGTCTTTACAATTCTAGTGTTACGAGCTCCTGATACACAACCGAGAACGACGATTCACCCAAGCCGTTTCAGTAAGGGTACGCAGAAGGGTAGCACGTGACGTCATATTTCGGGATTGCAGCAGTGCATGAATGCGTGTGTGGAGCACCCCGGCTGGCAGGAAGGCTCCTCACAAGAACAGTGCCGTTATTTTTAGACAAGGAAATTTCCAAGCCCCCAGACCGCACTCGGCTACAAGACAGCTGGCACAGGTCAGCACTGAGCGGCACGCCATTCGGGCTACACCATCTTGTGGTAGTGAGATTTCGAACGCTAAACGCCAATAAATGACACATACTTGATGCGTCCAGCATTTTATATTTATACTTATAGCCTAGCAGTTACATTGTGTTACCTCCATTGGCACAAATTGCATTGTAATTCATATCGCCAGTTCAAGGAAAAGTAGAATAAACATGAGTGTTCGTTAAAGGTGCCGCAGAATTCAGTCAACTCGGAATTGATTCAATTCCGGATTTTGTGGTACCTAGGCAGGAATTAAGTCAACCTGGAATTGATTCAACACCGGATTTTAAGATACCCAATTTTAAACATGAAAACGTACCGGAAATATGTCAACTGAAGTTGACTCAACTCAGGATTTCCAAGAACCACTTTTCAGGCACAAAATATAAATGGAATTGAATCAACCCGGAATTGATCCATTTCTGGATTTTTAGCTACCCTGTTTTAGTTTGAAAATTTTACCGGAATTAAGTAAACCAGAGTTGACACAACTCCGGATTTTCCAAAACTGTTCAAACACAAAATTTGTACCGGAATTACGTCAACCTGGAATTGAATCAACTCCAGAACTTTCGCATTACTATACATTCTAAGACCTACTAAAATCATAGCAACCGGAATTATGTAAATTTTAGTTTACCAAATTCCGGATACATTTCACCATTGCCCCTTAGCTGGAATGCGGAAATAAGTCGACCCGGAATTGACTTAACTCCTGTTTTTATGGTACCTTCTTTTTGATATGTAAATAGTCCCGGAATATAGTCAACCGGAACTGAGTCAACTCCGTATTTGCAACAACCTCTTTTCAGACACGAAAAGTAAACCGGAATTTATTCAGCAGATCATTGACGCATTTAATAGCGAGTTATAATTCTCAGTTATCTTCTAAGGGGCGTCACAATTAATTAACTTTAATTAATTGTTCACACCCTTTGCTGAATTATTCACGAAGCTTATTAATTTTAATACAAATTTACTCCCTTCGTTTTGGAATTAGGTTGGTCATTCGGTTTACAGTCAGCAAAGCAATTTCATGTTAATATAATTTACATGTTTCTGTGATATTACTTCAGTTATTTTGATGGCTTTATAGTTTTCACTTTCGTGGTCTCAGATGTTACTGTGAATACAACCATAAAATGTACGACACATCATTATCAAACACTGAAATAATTTGTGCGAGAAACACATAATATCTTGACGAGAATAGGACAGGCTACGATAAAAGGGGGGTTGAGATAGAAGATATCGTATCTTTGTAGTTTATTGGCAATGGTGAGTTCATGTTATTATGTTGGAATGGTTCGACTGTGTCACAGTCACAGTCCAATCATACCAACATAATAAAAGAAAATGTCTTCATTCCTTGTCGCCCTACAGTCATATAAAACGAAAGTACTATTCATATTTCAGTTGATTGTTTATTATTTTTATTGCAATTCATATAATGAACTATTATGCAACATTTTGCGATAAAATGCTGCAAACTAAGAGTTTATTCAAGAAAAACAACGATTTCATGATATTGCTTTGAAAGAAAAGAACGAACAATACCCATACATTCGTCTGTGTTGAGGCGATAAACATTTCGAGAAATACATTTTTTTGTCTCAAATAACTTTGTGTGTGTGTGTGTGTGTGTGTGTGTGTATATATATATATATATATAAGTTCAAATCACGCAATATAAGTCTTGAAATCACAAAAATGCTATTTTCATTTCGCTTTGACGTGTATCAGACTTTCAAAATACACTTTTGATTACGTTTAGCTGCACATTTATCTAATGGTATTTTGCACATGTGTATTGTACTGCAAATTAAAGGAGTAAAAGACAGGTTGCATTATTAAAACTTTCAGGCGTAACGTAAGCACAACATATGTACATTCCGAACTCTATCAACATCTGTTAATCACCATAATACGATGTAGTGTTATTTCCGGTCTGACTGAAACCTGAGCTAGAAGACACCAGTTTCTCTGTTGATACAACCCAGTGCTGAACGCTGAAAAATTTCATACCTGCTACATAAGCTTAAGAAAATTATGATCTACTATATATATATAAATTACACTAGAAATTAAGTTGTATATTTTTGCCACTGAAGCGTGATTATAAAAAAATACAAATTCTTTCTCCCATCTTTATACTAAAGTATACCTGTGTGTACCTGAAAATTAGGTGTTTTTGCATATATAATAACAGTGCATCATCACTGTAAATAAAAATAGGAAGTAATTATTTGGCTACGTGGCTTGATAGAAGAAATATATCATCACATGTGTGTGTTGTATAAAGAATATTTAAAAAATAAACGTAATAAGTTCCTTGCCGTAGCGCTTAAGCATATTCATTAAATTTTGCGGCAATCCGTTTTAAATAAAGCAGTTTTAGAATTTATAAATAATTAAAATTTAAACTAATTGCTACTTCTAAAATATATTAGTAATTATTGAATAAGAATATGTCGGAAAAATTCTGCCCATTTCTTTAGAAAGAACAACATTCGACAAGTAAGTTGTGGACTTTAAGGTAAAATATTTGGATATCTATTCTATTAATAATTTTGTTCAGAATATGAACAACCAATAAATGGCAACATGCAAAATTAATTTAACCCTCACGTAAATACTTCAACTGCCGCGTCATAGTACTTTAAGAGCAACCTGTAAAATATAGACTAACAAAAAGAAAATCGTTTTCGGTGAACGCAGCATTTATACATTTCCAAATAAAGATATCTTGTTCGTATTTTTTAGTCTCTAAAATGTAAGTTATTGATTTTACCTATTTAATAAGTCATACTTTTGGCAATGCAAGGATGTACCCTAAAGGTATGTCAAAATAGTTTCATATGCCGCTAGACTACTTCATTAACGCTGTAGTAAATGTTATTTGCGGCTTGGCTTCCGTTTTTCCTCCCTTTCCGGCAACATGACACCAACCAGTATACCCCATTCACGGTTACTTCAAACTTTCCGGAAGCTCTGCTAAATTTATACTTTCAGGCTACTACTTCAACTCTTGTAAACAAAGCTATATAGAATTCAAAATTACACTAAAGGGACAATGCATCGCAATTTGTACACACTCGATTTATTAATATTTCATGTGAGAATTTTTTCTTACCGCGCATTACCAACACACCTAACTTCTCCTTGTTTTCAATCATAGTAATTAAAAATGAAATGTTATAATTAATTGATCAAATATAAATAAAATTTAAATTTAACTAAAGAAGTTATATTTTGTTAACAGAAGTAGGGA
>NQII01007319.1:41712-83538 GCA_002778355.1 Clitarchus hookeri | reverse complement strand
GGGGGGGGGGGAGGGGTTATATGATGTGCCTGTGATTGGCAACTCACACAACTGACGGCTACCAACACCTTTCAGAATAGCGGGGATGGCAACTCTCATTTAGAAACGTCTGGATGATAAATTGGGTCATCTTGACTATGCATAGGCGGCGAGTAATCCGTTAAGGATTTTCACAGGAATAAATGCAGCCTTCCACTTTGCTGAAAGGAAAATGTTGCGGATGTGAAATCTACGGTAAAAGGCAACTGTTGTTCCTGTGAGCTGGGCAAGAGAAGGCGGTCTTTGATAGCCAGGGATAACAACCTACATGCTCTATCAGTTGCAAGGGTTCATCCGTAATCTTTCAGAAGAGTGCTGCGGCATTTGTAAACCATCTGGGCATATTTTTGCGCTATTTTTTTATCTGTTTATAACCAACGCACCTCTTGTTGATGAGTGATACTAATTTATTCCAAGCTGCGCGACCTCAAAACAATATTTGACTCGGCGGAGGCGGTCGGCACTACACCTCTCGAAAGCACCATTAGCATATGACGTCACAGGTCACATGGACCATTCAGATGTTCGCTCAATATCTACTTGTTCAGGTCGAACAGCTCAGACATACATATCTGCACAATTTTGGCAAGGCCCTTACTAAGTTATGCTATATAGATGTAAAAAAAATTACATGTTATGAATGTTGCAGCTTCCAGAATATGTAATTAACGGGACAGGGATATTTCGCGGGTATAATGATCATTAGGACAGACTCCACAATAATATGTACACAACTGTCCAAAGTTGTCTCACATTTAAAGAAAATACTTATAACAGTGTTGATGGCCCGGTCGGCGTAGCGGCTAGTGTACTCGCATCCCACTGAGGCGAACATGACCAGATACAGTAATTTCATAATTTGAATTAATTTAAGAAATATAGTTAAAATTTCTCAAGCAGGTCTAAGTTTATCTCATTATTTATTCCCATATACAGGAAAACCTGATTGCATATCCTGGACGTTTTCAGAGTTTNTTATTCCCATATACAGGAAAACCTGATTGCATATCCTGGACGTTTTCAGAGTTTTATCAATTACGAACGCCGAAATTGTGCTGTGTTTGTCTTGCTCACGTCAAAATTATAAAATAAATTCTTCTGTATACACTGCACTTTTAGGAGTTTCCCTCATTAAAAGCATTTACTCTTTTCAAAAAACTTTATACAATACCCTGATTTTCGTGCTTACGTGGTGTATAACATGGATACCCTAAAATNTTACTCTTTTCAAAAAACTTTATACAATACCCTGATTTTCGTGCTTACGTGGTGTATAACATGGATACCCTAAAATACCACGTTTTCGTACGCGTGAATGTGTTAAGTCATATATGTTACATGTAACGTAAAGTCATTGTAATACCACCCTGAATCCTACTAATAATATAAATTTGAAAATTTGAAAATCGATGTTACTTTGAAAACTGAATTAAATGTTTATATATAAAAAAATTTTTTATGACTTAAAATGTATGTTACTTTAAAACGTAGCTAATAAATCTTATCAATATCTTAATAATTATTGTGATACAACTATAAAAATAAAAGTTACTAAAATAAATGGTTATTTAAATAACTCCAAAAAATATGTTGCTTTAATAATGAATTTAGTAATTGTGTTTTAAATGAAACATTTGAAAAACATATCAAAGAATTAGATGATTCTCATAAATTATTTATTAAATATTATACACAGATATTTCGATTGAAGCAAAATATTAGTATCTAAACAAGTTTTTTTATAAACATTGCATTTTTGACATGATACTTATTTTAAATTGAGTTAATACAAAAGTTCAAACAAAAATATTTTTATAGCAAAGAGGATCAATAAGGTTTCTCATAAAAGAAACAATTATTTTTTCAATAACTTTAAATTTTAAAATAATAAAATTTTATTCTGTTATATGAGAGGATATCTATAAAAATCTTAATTTTATAAATTAATATTGAAAAATAAAATGTATAGCAATCAAAACAAAAAATTTATAAACATCGCCTATCATATGGCTCTCAACGATGCAGTAAATATTTATTACTTACTAAAATGGAATGAATACAAACAATAAATTGAACTGGGAAATTAAATACTGGAAAAGCTAATCAATATTTTTTAATACACAATGGATTAAAATATTTGCCATTTATAAATGATTGTACAGTTTTTAGAATTAATAAAGATATACACGATTCATAAATTTTAAGAATTGCTAGAAAAGACCATTATATAGATTTTTCAAAACCATTTCCTATAAAAAAAAAAAATCAAATAAATTTTAAATTAGTTAGTTGATTAACTTCAAATCGCTAAAGGATATGAAATAAATATTTGTACGTTTATAATTTTTTAAGAAATAGAAGAATAATATTGTATATAAATGGATGGCACTTGGTGTTCAAAGTGTAAAAAATTTACTTATAACGATAACATAAAAACTAGAAATACATCAAACTGAAAAAAATTACAAAAAAGTATATGTTCTATCTGTGAATCTGAAATCAACATCAAAAAAATTGTCTATTCGCGAAGGCATAATTAATTAATTATATAACCCAGTAAGAATATATTTTCCTAGAAGAAAAGTTTATTTCATTTGGAGTTGATGATTTATGGGAAGCTGATTTAATTGAAAAGAATTCAGGAAATTTAAAAGTTATTTCCAAAATAAATAAATGATATAAATATTTTTTAACAATTATGCATTTTTTTAATATGGTTTTACTATTCCAATTAAAGATAAATCTGGTAAAAATAATATATAAATGATTTTGAATAAATTTTTCTAAAATAGATATCCTAAAAATGTACAAACAGATAAAAGGAATTTTTTTAAATAATAATTAATGTAAATAAATCATAATTAACACTTTTCAGCATTTAGAGAACTAAAAGCCAGTTCTGCTAAAATACTTAATATTACTTTAAAAAATAAAATTTTGGAAAAACTTGCTTCAATGGAAATTATTAATGGGTTTAGATGATATAAATAAAGAATATAATAATTCAAAATATAAAACTATTAATATAAAACAAATAGTTATTTTTAAAAATAATGTTGGAAAAGCATGATGATAAAATTTATTTGCTGAAGCTAAATATGAAATTGGTGACATAGTTAGAATAAGTAAAATTATAAAAATATTTGAAATGGATAAATAGCAAATTGGTCAACATAATTATTTAAGATAGGTCAAGTTTTAAATTATTATGTACAAAGTTTTATTTTTAATATATTAATGGTGAAGAAAAACTATGTATTTTTTATGAGCACGAAATTATGACGACTGGTTTTTGTGATCAATATTTATTTGAAAAATTTTAAAAACCAAAGGTGATATAACTTATGTTAACTGATTAGAATTTGGTCATTCATATAATAGTTGGATAAATAAATAAGTTATTTTATTAAATATTACATATTTTGATATTCAAGATTTCTCTCATTTATAATTTACTTTTCAAAACCAACATTAAACATAATGGCCAAAGATAATGGTTAAATGTATTGGATAAACTCAACAGTTAAACACATTACCAACTGTTATAAACACTTAAATCTAATTTCTGTATTAACCGTCATTATTTTTTCTATTTATATCTATAGTAATAAATCATAAATATTTATTACAAAACAGTGAACAAATTTCTTTAAATTTGTAATAAGATATAGCTCCACCAACAAAACCACTATAAATATGTTTTAAATTAGTATCATTTTGACTAAAAATACATAATAAATATGTGTAATCTCTTAATAATTTATTTAAAATTATTGAAAAAATTTGAGCTAAATAAAAAACAGTCAATAATTTTATGACATACTCTGATGCAATATTCCCAGGCTATATCTTCCTTATCTAATATAACATCATCAAATACAACTAATGAATTACTTTCGCATTCTTCTGAATGAATCATATCATAGAGATTATTAATAAAATACCCCATTTCTTCTTTCTTTTTTTTGATAAAATTAGAAATCAATTAGACGTACATGTTTTTCTTATTTAAACTTTTTGAATAAAGTCATAACTTATTCAAATGTAGCCAACAAATTTTGTATTTAAAATAAACCATCAAATTAATTTTACTAAAATTAATAAGCCCAATAATTAAAGCTCTAATATTATCAGACAATTAATAACCATTTTAATATTTTTATTGCTCTTAATTTATTATTGCACAATTTTCCCAGTCTACTTTATTCATTTACTATATTTTTTAAATCAAATTAATAATATTTTGAAGTTTTTGAGTAATATAAATTGATTAAAGAAAAAAACTTCAATATAATGCTCTTCATGAAGAACATTATATTTATTTAATAATATTTCATAAAAAAAATGTATACAAAATAAAAATAATATAATTACAGTTGTTTATACATCACCAGCTAAAGCAGTCTTGACTGCGAACTAAAAAAATTTATGAACCTTTTTAAAACTGATAACATTGTTTTTGAAACAAATAATAAAACAAATATAATTAATGTTAATAGTACATACGATATAAAATTAGATAATCGATTATCACATATAAAATGTTTAAAAAAATTAAATAATAGAAAGGAATTTGGGTACAAAAATCCCAATCAATTCTTTAAATGAATAAATGTTCATTTCAATTTAGCTAATGTAAAGTTTATAAAATATGATGTGTTAAATCATATAGAAACTAATATCATAGAATATTTTAAACAGAGAAAATTTTGGATTTCATGATTCAGTTCGACATAAGCCTCCTTATAATTTATTTTATAAAGTTATAATCAAATGTTTAATCATATTGTTTTAGAAATTGCAGATGAAAAAATTTTTTTTTATTTCGATGGTGCTGATATAAAAATTATTTTATACATAAAAATGTTTAAATTCGATATTTTTTAATTTTATCATTAAAATTACTTTATATAAATGTATTAAATTAGAGAGTTTTAAAACAGTGGAAAATTTAATATAAAAAGATATAGGCAGTATCTGATATTGATAATAAATACAATTAGCTGAATTAAAAAAATATTTTAAAATTGAAGGTGTAATAAAATTGAAGAAAATTTCTAGTATTATAAATAATGCGCTTTATGGTGTATATTTTTTTGAAGGACTACATAAAAATTATTTTTCAGATTTTCATTTAGTTATTAATTGTGGTTTATTTTTGTTGAATAACCTTTTTAAAATTATATGTAAAATTTTTTTTTGTTTGGAAATTGGTTTTATATTAACAATGCATTAAGAAATATATGAGGATATTTCTTATATCTGTAATTAGTTTTATACTTAAATTATTTTCGAAAACTCTCTGATAAATGCAATTAAAATATTACAATATTTTTTAAATCAACTTCGGTTTTGAATTCTCAAATAAAGTTTTCTGAAAATATTTTACAAAATAACAATTGAAATTTTTTTTAATCTTCATGTTATTTTATTATGGAACCAGTTATTTATGATGAACATATAAAATCATCAAAATGTATTTCATATTAAAATTATTTTATAAATGCTTCAGATATTTTTTTAAATTGTGATATGTCCTAATCAGTATTAGTTTTTTTCAATCAAAATTGCCTATAATAGCATATTTTATATTGTCTTAAGTCAAAACCAAGTTATTTAGATCCTTATAAATTAAAAGTTTAAAGATGTTTGCATATATAAGATAATTATAAATTAGTTCATCAAATGCATTTTTGTTATTTGTTATATTAATAAAAAACTTAGTTTAACAATTTTTAAAAATGCAACTTAAAAATTTAATTTTAAAAATGGCTTCAAAATTTTATATTTAAAGTTATGATTTATATTATATATTTTGTATCTACATGGTACTGTATCAATTTTGTTTTCTAAAATTATTATTTTGAATTTTTTTATTTTAAAGATATATTAATTGATTGAACTGAAAAATATTTGTGTTTTTAAGACCTTATAAAATTTATTTTTTTCATTATTTTCTCTTCGAAAAGGCAATATTTATAATCTTCAAATGTTATATCATTTTTAACTAATTTTTCTAATCCTTTAGGTTTTTTAAATTATTTTTATCAACTTTTATATAATATATTTTTTTAACCTAATTGTTTAAAAATTTTCATTATTTTTCTATTTTTTCACCTTTCATGTTGGCCAAATTTTTTTATTAATTTTTGGTATATTATATATATTATATTTTTGGTAATCGCATGTGTCAAATTTTATTTGGTTTTCTTTCATATCCATATAAATATTATTCGTTTTTGCAGTATATACAACTCCCAGTATCATTATATTAAAATTCTATAATTTCATAATTTAGTTTCATAATTTTATAATGAAAACTATATATTCATAATTAACAAATTTGTAATATCGGCATTCCAATATAAACTTGTTTAGTATTAATACTATTGTTTTGATCATATGTATATTTGCTAATTTTTTTAAAAATATTAATGTGTGTTTGTAATTAACTTTTGGTAAAAAAAATTTATACCTAATTAAATTATTAACAAGTTTTATTTCAAATATTTTTTTATATCTTCCAAAGTTTTAGCATAAACTTAATTATTCATTAATGTATACAAAACTTTTTTAAAATCATTTGCTGCTTTTGTTTTCATTTGTTTATTAAAATCAGAATTCTTTAAGCTATCTTGGTTGATTAGATCTTCAAAATTTTGCGAATATTTTTATAATTTAACCATTTTATAAATACAATTTGGTGATTATTTCGTATTGTGTATCAAAATCACCCCAAAAACACTATATTACGTATCCAATGATACATAAAACCCACCCAAAAAGACTTTTATTTCGTATCCAACATATGTCCCGAGAAGGCCAAAACAAATGCAAAATTTCTCCCTGCATATCCAACCTGCTTGTAATTACCTGGTTTTTACCAAAAGTTTCTTTGTGTGTATCCATGTGAAAAACGACCTGAATTGAAAAGTGGTGGGTTTGCATATCCAAACCAACAAGTGGAAATTGCCACCATTTTTCATTTGTTTCTATTCACGTATTCATTTTCCTATTAAAAACATTTTGAAAAACACCTAATTGTTTCTGGTGGCGTACCCAAACTGAAAACTGAATAATTGGTTACTTTACCAAAAGTTTCTTTATGCGTATCCACATGAAAAACATCCTGAATTTAAAAGTGGTGGGTTTACATATCCAAACCGACAGGTGGAAATTTCCAAAATGCCTCACTGGTTCCGATTCACGTATCCATTTCCCTTTTACATTTTTTTTCGAAAAACACCTAATTGTTTCTGGTGGCATACCCAAACTGAAAACGGAACAATTGGTCGCTTTGCCATTTGTTTCCCTGGGTGTATCCCCGTGCGGAAGAGACTTCTTGCTAAAATTTTCCTATTGTGTACCCAACAACGAATCATTAACATTTTAAATCTAAAACCAATAACCAGCTTGTAAAATGAGTTGTGTAAATAATAGTGAGTTCAAAAAAAAATCAAGATGTGAAAACTTTAAAGTCTTCACCAGCTTACAATGAGGGATTATAATTAATGCATTTCAAGTATCAATGCCTCGGAATCACGAGTTTGTGCAGGGATCTTTCGTTCTGTTCGTTTTTATGAAAGTTGTAGAATTTATAGAACCTCCAAATCTTCCATAAGCTTAACCCCTTACTTTTTTTTAAACATGAGAACCACCTACTGCTATTCTCACTTTAAATTGACCCAAACAGCTACTCATTGTCATTTTAAACAGACATCGCACACCGCCAGTCAATCACATTTTAAATTTAAATGAGTGATTGTAATTTCAACACTTTGTTTGTTCTGATGATAATTCTCTAAACTAAACCAGTTGTGAGATTCCTAGTCAGGTACAAAAAAGTTATCAAGAGTTGTGAGACGCCTCTTTCGTGTTGTTATGGAGACGATATAATTGGCAAGGGAGGACCGATTGGACCTCCCTCTTACTACCAAACACAAAATCAAAGGTCATAAACGGAGGCAAACAGCAAGCTTACTTTAAACACTTTAAAAATGTTGACTGGAAATTGGTAATTTTTTACCCACTAGTTTCTCGGGGCCGATCCCATTGCAGAGAGTGATTTAATAAAAATTTCGGTGATTATTTCGTATTATGTATCCAACAACGATTCATTTACATTTAAAACCCAAAACCAATAACCAGCCAGTGAAATGAGTTGTTTAACTAATAATGAGTGCAAAAAAAAACCAAGACATGAAAATTCTAAAGCCTTCACTGGCTTACAGTGAGAGATTATAATGAATGCATTTCATGTATCAATGCCTCTGCACTCGATATTTAAGCAAGGATCTTTCGTTTTGTTCATTTTAATGAACATTGTGCACCTACAAGGTGTCCGCAAATGTTAGTATGTCACAAGGAAGGCTGGAAATACTGCTGTGTAACTCACCTCTCTTTGCACTCGCTAGGCTGTTTTGCTTTGTTCGTTTTTTAGAATGTTGTAGATTTTACGATCCTCTAGAGACATCACGCTTCCGCACACTCGCGAGGCTGTTTCGTTTTGTTCGTTTTATTTGAAGGTTTTATATTTTATGTACCCTCCAAGGCCTTCACGCTTCCGCACTCGAGATTTAAGTGCTGTTTAATGCCAAGGTATCCACACTCGCGAGGATAGTTCGTTTTCTTCGTTTTATTTGAAAGTTGTAGATTTCATAGACCCTCCAAGGCCTTCATACATCCGCACTCGAGATTTAAGTGTTGTTTAATGCCAAGGTGCCCGCACTCGCGAGGCTCGTTCCTTTTGTTCGTTTTATTTTAAAGTTGTAGATTTTATAGACCCTCCAGGGCCTTCACACTTGTATACACCTTTTCTTTATTTTAAGCGAGGTTATTTTATAGAACCTCCAAGGCCGTCACGCCTCTGCACTCGAGATTTAAGTAGGTTGGTGATGCCAACAAGAAATCACAGGCTTATTAAAATGCACAGGCTTTTTCGTTTTGTTCATTCTACTTAAAGTTGTGCATTGCTTTGTGAATATTGGCTCGGTATTGCAATTGCAAGTTTGCACTCAGCCATCCAATTTTTACAGATTAAAACAACTGCTCATTTAAACTTTAAAAGGACGCAAATAACTACTCATTGTCATTTTAAACAGGCACTGCACACCACAAGTCAATCACACCTTAATTTTAAATGAGCCATTGACATTTTAAACTAAACAACTTGTGAGATTTCTAGTCAAGTACACAAAATTTAATAAATATTGGCAGGGGGGTTATTATTTGGGCCTCCCTCGTGCTACTTATGTATTGTGCAATTAAATAAACAGGCATTCACTCATTAAACTGACATTACACACCGCAAGTCACCCAAATTTAAACTGATGATCATACTCGCCAGTGTTGTGCAAGCATCTTTCATTTTGTTAGTTTTTGATTAATGTTATGCAATCCACGCCTTTGCAGTCGTGATTTAAATATGTCGATGATGTCAACAGTAAACAACACAGGCTTCACAAACTTAAAAATAATATACCACATCTCTGCTGCACTCGTGAGTTGTTGTGTAAGTCTCTACCATGGCCTCCATAAGCTTAACCCCTCTTTTTTCTTGTTTACCAAATGGATTACAAAAGTAGAAAACAATAGCTTTGTTTGCCATGTCGGCTGGGTATATATATATACGAAGCTGGCCGCAGAAAAACTATCAATGGATCATCAGTCGATCAACAAAAGGAACTCTTACCAACATAGGTAACATATAAACCTTTTCTTTATTTTAAGCTAGGTTATTTTTATAGCTACAATCGACTAGTATAGTGGTTCACGATGGTTTTGCATTTCAGGTCAAATATGTAAGAGGACTCACAAGACCCCTTCGTACAGTGCCCTCTTAAGCGATCACATAAGATTTTGCAATCGTAAATGGAGAGGCATCTATATAAATGTAGGGCAGCTGTGGAGATGTCAACCAAATTTACAGGATCTCCATTACCTGAAATTGTAGAATATTCTTCGCCCTTGTCTCTCCCTCCTCTCCCCCTCCTTCTACATCCCCTGTTCGGAAGAGAATTGGGATGATGGGCCGTATGTGGCATACGACCCAATTAAAAAAATTATGAGTTCAAACGAGCTTATCATCAGAAAGCCAAAGTGAGTGTTTGTAGCGGCCGACCGTGTCACATAACCCAGGCGGAAAAAAAAATCAGTACATAAAATTGAATTTTTTTTGTTTTCAGAAAGAAAAAATAATTTCGGCAACTGGATACACCGAGATAGCGAGGCGAAGAATTTGACCTATGACTCTTAAAATTAAAATAGATAGATATATACTTTTTGTTCATCTGTTTATTTGTTTGTACAAATGGTAAGTTACCTTTTGCACTTTAATTTTTTAGTGGTAAAACCAACTACTGTTTGTTCTGATGTTAATTCTCTAATCTAAACCAGTTGTCAGATTCCTAGTTAGGTACAAAACGTTGAATATATATCAAATAGCAAGCTATTCAAACAATTTAAAACATGAAAACAAAACCAACTAATTCATTTTAATGTTATTAATTTTTCCCAATTGTTCCTCGGGGCCTATCCCATTGCGGAGAGTGGCTTGTTAAAAAATCTCCTATTAGGTATTCGATCCAAAACAAACTAACTCATTTTAAACTTTAAACAATTAATTCATTTTAAACTCTAAACAATTAGTAATCATGACTACTGCCATTCTCACTTTAAATTGACACACACAGCAAGCCTTTGTCATTTTAAAATTTCCTATTACGTATTCGATTCTAAATTCAAACACTTTAAAACTAAACCAACGAATTAATTTTAAACATGAAAACCAACTACTGCCATTCTCACTTTAAATTGACACACACAGCAAGCGATTCAAACACTTTGAACTGATGCAAATATCAAATCATTTTAAACTGTACACAAAGACTCCCACTTACTGCACATAGAAAGCCAATCTCACTTGAATTTTAAATGAGCTATTATCACAGATACCCCACACACTTTTAAATAGACACCACACAAAACAATTAATCAATTCATTCACACTTTAAACTGAGGCAAATAGCTACTTGTATATATTTTTATTTTCACTCATCCTTGCTTGTATCTGAAAATGAAAAAATAAATAAATAAATCTAAGCTTTTGTTTTATCCATTTCTTTTTTGATGACTGGTTTATAAGCTTTGGCATGGACGTCGATGAACCATAGTTGTACTGACTGTATCAAGCCGATATGTCAACCTCTAGCAAGTGCACCGTGTGCTTTGGAGGGTACGAACTATGTCATGGATGTAATTGGGACGAAATTGAACCGAGGTTTCGTCAGCATCGCCCAAGAGTGTGGTGTGATTTGCGCAGAGCACAGAAGCAAGGGATTGTAATGCCAAAGGAGAGCGATACCGTGATGGGCTGCAAGGCTTGTAGGCCAATGAATGAGTTTTTTTTAAGACCCTCTGGCCTACAGTGAATTAATAAACCACACACCTCATTGTAAGTTTTCTGATTGAAAACGTTTCATTTTAAAGAAAAATTATACTTGGATACGTTAAACGGAACAAAGATTACCTACTGCTGGATGTAGGCAGTGTACCACAGCTGAAAAATGGAATTGGCTCGAACTTGGATACTCCAAACGGAACTCGGCGAGATGGTACTCTTCCAGGGCTCCTAGACATCACCCTTTCGCGGCTCGGGATGCGACAACATAACTGAAGATTATCTACTGCTGGATGTAGGCAGTGTACCGCAGCTGAAAAATGGACAGCCAGCTAATCTAACATAGAGTCTCCAACTTTATTAAACATGTATATAAATGTAAAAATTTGATTTTGTATGTGGCTTTTGAATAAATATTATTTAAATTCTGTGTGTATGTGTTTATTGATTTATTTTTTAGTCCATTTATAAAACGTCAGTATTTTCTTTCTTTTAAATACATTTAATGTTCTTGCTTTTTCCTTGAAGAAGGAACAAACACATGTTATACTTTTTTCCTCCCTGGTGGCTTGCTAAAAATTTTCTATTATGTATTCTCACTTTAAATTTACAAATTTTGCCATTAGCTTCTCGGGGCCTATCCGATTGTGGAGAAGTGACTTGCTAAAAATTTCGTATTGCATATTCTCACTTTAAATTGACACACACACAGAGCAAGCCATTCAAATACTATAAAATACGATAACGAAACCAACTAATTCTTTTTAAACTTTAAACAATTAGTAATCACGAGTTGTGAGATGGTTCTTTCGTGTTGTTATGGAGGAGATATATATTGGCAAGGGGGTTCCGATTCGGACCTCCTTCTTACTACCAAACAGCAAGCCATTCAAACACTTGAACATTTTAAACATGAAAACCAACTACTGCCATTCTCACTTTAAATTGACTCAAACAGCTACTCAGGCACACTTTTTCTTTCACTAGCCGTTGCCTGTATCTGAAAATTAAAAATAATAAAGTAATTTTCGTTTATCTGTTTATTTAGTTTTTGTACAAATTCAAATAATTTACCTTTTAAAAAGAGAACTGTCTTCATCACCGTTGTCTCCTTCGTGACGAGTCTCCTCGTGCATGGAGGCTGCATGGATTAGAAAAGAGTGCAGTCATTGCCCGTATGGGTGGTTCTTTTTCCAAATGTATTCTGCCAAGTAGCCGGCCCACGACTTTTCCCGTCTACCAAAACACGGAATGCTATACCTCACTGAACACCAACTCCGTTCGATGTTTTGTATGTGCACTCTTAAAGATTCGCCTTGCCTCAACTTTAGTTTGTTTTGGGTGTTAACTATTCCACTCTTTTTNTGTTTTGTGTGTGCACTCTTAAAGATTCGCCTTGCCTCAGCTTTAGTTTGTTTCGGGTGTTAACTATTCCACTCTTTTCACTGCACACAAATTCCTTCCGGTGATTTACTTGCAGGTGACGATAGCCGTGCATGTCCAAGTTACTGTAACCTCGCCAACAGTCTGAAATTATCGTCGTGCCCAGCACGATCCATTCACGAATACATTTTATTAAAGTAGCGGCATTCCTCTTTTCCACCGGCACCAGGGAGAAATTAGTAGGATCGCCTCTCTCCACACCGCCGAAAACCCACTGGCCGTGAACTTTTCGTCCCTTGCGGTTTTTACGCTTACCCAACTTTGATTCGTCTATCTCGACTATTTTGCCAGGCCCGCCGATTCTTTTCCTGTAAGTTAACACCCAGTCTATGCACACTTGGCGGCAGAAATTCGACCAGGCGACGACTGTCTTGCCCGAGCACTGAAGTTAGTTTACTATAGTCTGCTGTCTGAGATACTTGATCAGGCACCACAATAAACACAACTCGATGATCTTGCCTAGAGACAAATTTGAATCTCCCACGAAACTGCCCTGTCTTGCCGACACTTTAAAATTACATTTTGTGCCATTCTCCATGCGATGTTGACACCAGTAAAACCAACCTCGATTGTCCACGAGCTTGGATTCGCCTTTTCTGCATCGTTTACACTGTATTGACGGTTTAAGGATGTCATGCTCGACGAGGAATGTGTTTATGTCTGGTGAGAAATAAATCAATTTCCGAGCGTTCAACATAGTGATTTTACACTCCTCACACACCATTGTACGTTTTCCTAATTGAAAATGTTAAGGTTTTAAGTAAAACCACACTTGGATACGCTAAACGGAACAATTGACTTGAACTTGGATATGTTAAACAGAATTCGACCGGATATGCAATAGTACACTGACTTGTTAAGTAAATAATTTGAATGGATACTCGATACTGCACTCGCGGGTTTCCTATGGTTTTACCATAAGAGTACGCAATACGGAACAATCACCAATAATTTTAAAGTTCTATAATGTATAAAAAAAAATTTCCTTACGATGTTATTAATTTCTTTTTTTTAATGCAGCCAATGGTAAATCTATATGATTACTATGTAATTCTTTCTTAGGGACCTTCTAAATCCACTTCTAAAATATATCCATGTTCTAAATCATCTTTCATATTAGATCTATATTTAGTCCAAAATTATAAATCAAATAATGGTACATTAATCCATTGAAAACCACCATATGGTAAATATTGTGGCATTCCCTATCAATATAAATTATTTGTGTCTAGATACAATTAATAATTTGATTCTTTATTCTAATCATATTCATAGAAATATTTATTTTTGCTTTAACATATATTTTACAACATTGTGAAACTTAGATTATAATACAATTTTCTAAAAATAAAATCATATAATAATTCTGAAGTGATTCTTATTCAATTTTAGTTAATTTTAACATAGCATCCCAAGATAATCCAGGAGCTGTATAATACCAAGAAGGATCTAAATTACACATTTTTTGAACAATCATCTCAAAAATTTTCAAATATATCAGATAAATTTAATACATCTAACTTATTGCATAATTTTGTATATTCTCCTAAATTTGTAATTTAATAATTTCCCGCGCATTTTTTGCATGATCATAATCTTCACCATTTATATGCTATTTATATTATTTAGAAAAAAAATGTTTGCTGGGAATCATATTTATTTAAATAACTATTTAGTATCAATATATGCATAAGGATGAGCACATGACTAAATTATTAAATGTAATTATTCTCCATTATAATATTTAAATGATTCTCTAAATAGTTTTTTTAATATTTAGATAATTGATCTATATTTTAAAACATATAAAAATATTAATTCTAAAACATTTTAAACTTTTTCACTAAAAGAAATATATTTTTTTTCATTATTAGTTATTACATTTTAATCTCTATTATATTGTCGGAATTGTTAACTAAATAAAAGTGAATAATTACCTGTTATACTATATATAGGTAAACATTTTTTATTCGAATCATTAATATTACAATATGAATGAGCAGCTCTTCAATAATATCCAGTTCATTTGACATTATATTTAATTTTTTTTAATTAATAATAATATTTTCATTAGAATATTTTAGTTACTGTTTATAATATTTTAATAAAACTTATTGTTCTGCAAATTTATATTTCTTCTGCATCAAGTATTTAATAAAATTGTTTAGGTTTTTTACTAATTTTGACCAATTTATATATCTTCACAGATTTTTAGGTAAACTTTCTGTTTTTTCTTCTAAATATTACATAGTTGCAGTGTTAAATTCTTCTGGTTTTTGTAATAATTTTTTTTTTTTTATGATTTCATAATTTTTGATTTCTTGTGATAATTTTTTCAGCATTTGAACCAAAACGTTTGCTGCATCTTTACCAATGTATTCTACAGGTATATTATAATCACTATTGCTGTATTGAAAATAATAAGAATAATTTCCTGGGTGGTGTTTTTGATATTTTATTATATAAGATTTTTCTGGATTTGGCTTACATGTGTTTGGATAAATATTATATTTTTCGTCAAAAGAATAATTTTTTAGAAATATCAGATTTATTTTTAAATTTAGCTATATCTGTTATTGACATCCGCATTGCCACATTTGAAATTATTTTATACATTTCTAAACCAATGTTATTATATATAGAAACCCTTTGTGGATCTTTATATGGTTGATTCAATGCTGGTTTTGACCAACCAAAGAAAATATTTTTTATCATAATTAATTTATGTTTATACAAGCTGTTTTATTTATATTTTTTCTGGTGATTCTATGTATAATGAAGCATTTAATGGATTATATGTATTAACACATTTCTAAATTATTTATTGAATGTAATGACCAACCAGAGTCTTGTGTTTCAAAGCTGTTATTTTTGTTAAAATATAATCGAAATGATTATTAAGGTTTTATATAAATAAGTTGATCTAAAAAGTTCTGTGTATTGATATATTTGTGGAACCGTTTTGTATTTCGCTATTATTAATTAAATATTAAATAAATTTTTGTAGCACTGCTTGGTATTAAAAATTTTTTATTCTTTAATAATTTTGCCTTTAGTTGACTGTAAACATTCAATAGGATCTACATATATATATATATATATATATATATATATCACTTTTAATTACAAATGTTTGTATTCTTTATCTAAAACCTGTATATGTTCTTATTATTGAAAATATTATACTTAATTGTTTATTTCTTTTCACGATAAAATCATTAAATACATTATTACTAATTTAAAATTAAATATTAAATAGTTCTTTTCTTTTCCAGAATTTTTTTTTAAGTCTTAACTATTAATTTTTGAAAATGAATAGTTATGCAATGTATCTTTTTTGTAAAACTATAATTATCATAATAAAAATTAGTTTCTCAATAAATTTCCTTCCTTTTCGTTTTTGAGTACACTATAAACGAAATTCAAAAAATTTTTGCGAGTTGCAATTAGGTTACAATTTTTTAAATAAAATTTTAGATTCTCTAAGTTGGCAAAATTTTTAATTAATTTATTTTTGATAATATTCTATTTACTCACATTTACCAATACAAGAATTAATTATTAAATAAATTAAATTTTATTTTGTTTTATAATTGAATATTCATTATAATTGTATTTTTTTGCAATTTTTTTAATGTGTTCTTATTTTACTTGTATTTATAATGTTTTATATGGGTAACTTCAGTTGATCTTTGTTATATTATTTTTTCTATTTATTAGAAATTAATGTTGGTAATTTCATAAAATAATTATTATCTCTATTACAATTAACTATAAAATAAAAAGATCTGACTTTGTTTGATATTTATAATAACCATTTTAGATATATTTTAAGCATTATTTTTTAAGTTCTCTTAACGTCTGCTCATTTCATATCTTTTTTTATCTTGTTTAATTCGGAAAATTTAATTTGTCATCACTGCCATTTTGTTCACTCTATTCACTAAAAATTAACATTTTTAATAATTAAGAAAATACTATGATTAATTTTAAAAATAAAAATGCTTGTATATTTTTTATTTATTTAATTCTAGTTTCTTTGTTACATTTCTACTTTTTTCAGCAAATTAATTTTTGCATTGTTCACAAAAATGTGAATGTTTATCTATTGTGTAATAATTATGGCTAAATTAATAAATATCCTTGTTTCATCACAATATTTTTAATTTTTTTGTTAAATATTCCTTTTCGATTTTATAATGTGATTAATTATTTTATTTTCTCAAAATATTTTTTACTTGTAAATTTTCCACAATCACAAATTACTGTTTCCAATATTTTATCTCGCTTTTGTTCATATAATTTTTTTATCATATTCATTTGTACATGTTGTATATTTATTAAAATAAAAGTGTTTTATTTCTTTACTTCACACTTTTTACAGTTTACCATATTTTTTCATCAAAAACTAACTGATCGTGGTTTTTATATTTTTTAATGTCTTGGCCCTTTTTAAGATATATTCCACATTCACATTATACTTAATTTTCATTCATTAGCTTCTCTTAGTTCTCCATTTTACATTTGTATTAAAAAAATTATATAATAAAAAATGTATTTGAAAATTTTTTTTCTGTTTTAAATAATTTTTATTTTTATTATAATAATTTTCATAATTAAAAAATATAGAGGTATTGCTGAACATTTGATTTAACTCAATAAACTTTATAACACTACATAACATTTAATTGAGTAAAAATTAAAAAATATCTAATTTTCATATTATATAGAGAATACCTTTAAAAATATTGAAATTCTCTTATATAAAACTTTCAAAAACAATTATTAAATAAATTTAAAAAAATCATATTATTAATTTTTATTCACTATAATATAATATATAAAATTAATAACATTATTAATTTAAATAGTAAAATATAGTTTTAATATTTCTGGCATAATATTCAAATATATTACAAATTTAATATTCCATTTTTTCAATAATTAATTACTGGTTTTCAAACCTAAATAAATAGAAGAATTTCAACATTTTAAAAGGTGTTCCCAATATTATTTTAAAAATTATTTTATTTAAATGTTTACATAAAAATTTAAAAAAATTAGAATTTTTTTTTATTATTTACTAAAACAAATTTTGTTTTAAAAAGAAATAATTTTTATTATGTATGGATTTGTTGCTCAAGATGTTAAATAACTCGATTGAAGTTTTAAAACTAATTGGGTTGCAATAAAAGAAAATATATAAACATTTAATTTTCAACTTATAGGTACTAAATATACAAAGAAACTTCTTGTGTTTTAGATCATAGTTTTGAAATTATTTTTCCTGATAAATATGTTAAACTTATTGAAATTGAAGATTTAAAATTTGTGAACAAAAAATTGTATTATCTTTGTATTAAATGATCAATAAAAATAAGAAAACACAAGTGTTTGATTTAGAATATTCAAATTAATAAATTCTTATATATTTAATTTTATTTTTTTATTCTAGCACATCGTTAGTTTCTTATAATTTTTATAATTGTTGTAAAGTTAAGTTTCTTGATTTTTTTTTTCGAGATTTATAACAGTAAGCCATTATCCACATTTTGTATCTACTAGCATTCGGCAGAATGAGCTATTGTAAGGAGATCGGGTGAATGTTAGTACAATGTGATTGACTGGAGTGGGTAAGTTGTGTGCTAGATGTGTGGTGCTGAGGGAACCTGCAGAAAAGTAAGTTTTTCAAATATACTTTTTATAAAATTAGAAAGTTTTTTTTATTGATTTTTATAATTTATGTTATAAATTTCTAAGAGTTTTTAGAAATTTGGGGGTCTATTAACATTTTTGGGGAATTTTTTGTGTCCAAGTTTATTCAAGGTCATTGGGTCAAGGTCAAATTACAAGGTCAAATGACAAGGTCACATCTATCCAAAATTAATTTTCAAGGTGACTGACAGATTCAAGCTAGATGGTCAGCTCTGACTCAAGTCCCTTTAAGCCCAAACAACAATATTTTAATTTTATTTAAAATTTTGAATTCATATGTTTATAATTTTTATATTTTGAAATTTTTTTTTATGTTTTAAATAAATTTTTAGGATATTTTTAGAATTTTTGTAACTTTGACATCCAACTTGGAGGTTGTAGTCAGAAACGTAATATGCTAACCTACTTTTATGACTTTTTTCGATTCCTTAAAATTTTTCTTCTAATTTGTTTGTCAAGGTCTTTGGAACAAGGCACTGACATCCAACAGTCATCGATAAAATTTAGTTCTTAATTTTTAATTTTTTTCCGATTTTTTTTTAATTTTTGGGATTTTGGTTTTTTTTATAATTTTTGGTTACAATGTCATGGCCATGGGGCCAATTTCACGGCCATGGGGTCAAGGGTAAAAACTATCCCCCCAAATCCTTCCAATAGATCGATTTTGCAAATTGGGGGATTGTCTTGTGTAAATGGAGGTATCAGTGCTTTTTGAAGGAAAAAAAAGGAGTAATTTTCAGACAGAAATGGAAAATTTTGTGGTAAAAACTATTAAAGAGAAAGTGGTCGATTTTGAGAGGAAAACGAGAAATTGTGAGGGAAAAGGGGAAATTCCAAGATGGTGGTGGTTGGCCTCAGCCATGGTTCCCCCGTCCCCTTGTCAGCATCTCATCTATGTCATTTTAATTTTGTACTTTTAAAAAATGTGGAAAACTTTTGCTAAAACAAATGCAGTTAACAGTACTATAATATCGTAATAAACTTAGCAAGAAATTACTTGAAAAGCGTATAAAATTATTCAGTGTTTGTAAAGAAAATACTGTAACCTACCGACGGATTTTCTGTAAAATTACTAAAATTTGTGTAGTAAATCATAAATTATTTTCATTCAAAACCACANACAAATTAATTTGTCAGCTTGATGATACAACGTAGTTTTTAATGTTAAAAGAACTTCAGGTCTGCCAGGATTGTAGAGAACATATTTTGTGTATCCGAGACAGGCACATCCCTATCTAACTCCGACTTCAAAAACCATATTTGAGTGATGGGAATTGAACCCGGAAATTCTACATTATAAGCATGGACACTAACCACTAAGCCACAGATGCACCCATTGTTTGTATTAAATTTTATTAAGTTTTATGTACTTCCAATAAATTAATCTCGGTTTTATATGCGAGAACAAAGTAAGATTTATTGAGCTCACGGCGAAAATGTAATTGGTTTGACACATAATTACAAGGAGTAGGTTGGTCCGATGTATGAACATGAATTAGCTGATAATTAATTAGCCTCTTTCCTATACATGGGTACTAATACATTTTTGTGAATTTCTTAAAAGCTTAAATGGTAGGAAGCGTTAATATCTCATTGACAGTATTAGCGTTTAAGATTAAACCAGAAACATGCGAAACAGTACCAAGACAATTAAAATACATGAGTGACTCACCTGGGATTCTAGTTCAGAAAAACTCTTAAAATTAAGATAACACGGAGGTAGGATTAGGAGCATCAACTTCTGATATAATTGGTCTAGTGTATGAATTATAGGGGTCACTAGGCTGAAATATTAACGCTGCTATCATTTCGAAAATAAGTGTTTGAATAACTAAAGATACATAAGTTTACATGAACTACCATAACACTACTTGTGTGAAAAATTTTGTGGAAATAGGTTATTGGTTCACGAGATAAAGCATAAAAACCTTATTTACCTAATCGGTGTTATCTTACAAAACTGTCTAACAGACGTCCATTATACGTAGCGTCTGATAGTTACCGTCACCATAAAAAGTTTCGTTGAATTTGGTTAAATTGATAAATAGATATGCCAAGCATATCATAATATTTATGTGGCCACCAATTTTAAAATCAGAGTCTGACTTAATTTATATCATGTAATTTTACATGGCCTTCTGTAGGTGTGCAAAATTTTGTGGAAATTTGTTGAATTATTTAGGAAATATGGAAAAATTTTAATTTACTCACCTGAAACTACTTTGCAAACAATCAGGCAAAATTGGATCTCCATATACATAAATGATGACTCTAATTAATACTGTTTGCATACAATATTTTGTTGAATTTTGTTGAAAGGTTTTAAAGAAATGACAAATTAATTAAAATTATTTATATAAAACCCATTAACCATGACTGCTGCACATAACTCATGAATATTTACATAACCTACTAAAGCATTACTTGCGTGAAATTTTTTTATCAATCTGTTTATTGGCTCTTAATATAATATCATGAGAGCTCCATTGTTAATGTGGCGATTTTCATAAATGAAAGACAAAAAGTTTATATATTAGCATGTTACATAATTGGCATAGATACAATATACAAAGTCAAATTAAAATATGATACATTGTTTCGTAGATAGAGCACACTAAGCTTATATGTTAATATGGGCGCAATTCAGAAAATAACAGACTTACACACTTAAAATATATACATTAATATGGCCTACCACAGTACAACTACTTCGGCAAATTTTAAGGAAATCGATTAATTGTCTCCCGAAATAGGGCATAAAATGTATTATTTCATATAAGGCTATCTTCTAAAATGGCACAGAAATGAGGTTTTTGTATAGAAAATTTTGAGGTATATAACTGTTACTGTCATCATACAAATTTAGGTAGAAATTGTTTTTTTCACTTCCAAAATAAACACTTTCAACTAAAATATTTATGTGGCCGCCATATTTAAAATGTTGCGTGTCTGCCCCTCTCAAATTTTATCACTTTACATGAACTTGCATAATGCTACTTCTTTGCCAAAATTGGCATTAATTGGTCGTTTTTTAGAGATATCACATAATTTAAATTTTCTTGGTGATCAATTTTTGCAAAATGGCGGAGAAAATTGTTTTTGTGTGGAAAAATTTTACGCGTTCTTATAAATACAGCCAGCACAGAAGGTTTCATAAGAATTAAAAACCTGGTTTCTACTATTAAACAAATAAAACTAAAAAAGTATGGCTGCAATATTTAAAATAAGTACCTGACATACCTAAAACATAACAGTTAACATAACCTACTGAAGCAGGACTTGTTTGCCATATTCAGTAGGAATAGGTCAATTGTTTCCCAAGATATAACAAAAACTTTTATTTATTCTTTTGGCAGTATCTCGCAAAATTGAGGACAAAATAGGCTCCATGAAGACACATTTCATATTTGATATATATTCTCCCGGCATAAAAAGTTAAGTTGGAATTGATGGAATGGTTTCGAAGATATATCATACTATACTAAAATAGCTAAATAGCCACCACTTTAAAAAATAGTGTGTCTGATGCTCTCAATGTTTATAAGTTTACATGGCCTGCCATAGTGCTACTTGTTTGCCAAATTTGGTACATACAGGTTGTTTTTCGGAGATATCATGTAATTTTAATTTTCCATGTGATACTAATTTACAAAATGGCGGACAAAAGATACTTTGTGTTGCCCCATTTAATGGTTGTAATATATACAGACACTATATAAAGTTTCATTGGATTTAATTACATGGTTCCGGCGATTTAACCTATAAAACAAAAATAGCTAAAGGGCCGCCATTTTGAAAATAAGGGTCTAACAGACCTAAAACATGTTAATTAACATTGCCTACCACATTACTATGTGTTTGCCATATTTGATAGTAATCGGTAAATTGTTTCCCGAGATATAAAAAACATTGTATTTATTGTTGTGGCACTATCTTACAAAATTGAGAACACAATGGCTCATTGTAAAAACATTTGATTATGTTATACGCACTCCCAGCATACAAAGTTAATATGGAATTGATCAGTGTTTCAAAGATATAACATGCTATGCCAAAATAGCTTAAATGCCGCAATTTTGAAAATAAGTATCTTACATACTTGAAACAAATTTGTACATATCAACTGCCACAGTACTACTTGTTTGCCAAATTTGTTACGAATGTGTCAATTGTTTCCCGAGATAATACACAAATACTTTATTAATTCATGTAGCGCTATCTTACAAAATGGCGGACATTGGTTACTTGGCTTATATGACGTTTGTAATAGATATTGTCAGCGTAAAAAATTTTATGAAGTTGGTCAAAGGAAATAGTAGTTTTGCCAAATAAACCAATAATATTTGAAAATAAGTGCATAAGATGGCTTAATTACTGATATTTACTTCGCCTATAGTAATATTACTTACTGCCAAATCTGGCGAAAATTGGTTGAGTAGTTTCCGAGATATAATGTAAAGGTTTGTTATTCATTTGGCGCTATATATTCCAAAATGGTGCATTAAGAACTATATTCACCTTTGAATTCAATGCTTACACCTTGCGCTGCCAGCGTACAAAATTTTGTTTAAATCGGGTGAATTGTTTCCGTGATATGTCATATCTCCCTAAATATTAAAATGTCTGCCATTTTGAAATTAAGTGCCCTGCGTGGTAGAAAACTATAAAAGTCAGGTGTAAATGTAAAATGTTCTTTTTGATTTGCTACTTAAATTTCGTTGCAAGTATACACAAACAATATTTACACAAGTTATAAATTTTCAGTACATATTTTACAAAATATTCACACAATATTAATAAATTTATTGAATAGTATTACATATATTTTAACATCACTACAACACATCAACGTAACACCGTTTCCCTAAGATCAAGTGCATCGAGATAGTGTGAATGTGTGTGTCAATTCAGGATCATTTCAATCGTGTGAAAAAATAAACAACATTAGTGCTTAATATTTTTGCAGCATCAAAGAGGACTTTCAAGAAGCAAATGTGCTAATCCTTAATTGATTAAATCGTACGATCTTTCAATAAGTTATATTCATGTTCATCGCAATGGGGAAAGTCACAAACTACATATCGAATTCTCTCTCCTACCAGGTTAGCTTAGAAATATCAGTAATAGTTCGTATGAAAATGTAAGCATCCCATAAGATATTAGGTTAGTTAAAGACAATACAACGAAAGATCAGAAAAAATTTCAATAAGAGTACCGTTTGCATTCACATTAAATTCAACACATGAATTATCAGAAGAACAAAAAACATATTAACAATGATAAACATAAGATGATCCAAAGGAATATTCCCAACTTCAAAATGAGTAGTATCAATCCAAACATTTGCACCATATATTTAGACTTTTCGAAAGCTTAGGCACACATTAATATTCTCTCTTCTCGAGATAGGCAATACACATTTGAATGTGGATGTGACTTTAGGGAGCAAAATACATATAATTAACATAACATAAAACGGTTTTGCCGATCGGGAACCAACATCCAAATTCTTTCCACATGAACAATATCACAATAACACTACAAAATATTATTCTAGCTTATTTCATAAGAAACACATTAATTCTTGGCATTTGCTGAAAATAGTAAACACTGCTTGTGCTGTTCCACTCAATACTTAAGAGCTGCATTCCGACTTAACTGACTGACAAAACTTTTGTATTTGATATCTTACTGTGGCCATTCTGGTTTTCTGTATGGTCGGTTCAGTTGAACCAGAGGACCCAGTCCATTTCATGTAAAAACAGCCTACGCCATCATGAAGCCACCACCAGCTTGCACAGTTTCTTGTTGACAACTTGGATCCATGGATTCGTGGGGTCTGCGCCACACTCGAAACCTACAATCAGCTCTTACCAACTGAAATAGGGACTCATCTGACCAAGCCACGGATTTCCAGTCGTCTAGGGTTCAACCGATATGGCCATGAGCCCAGGAGAGGCGCTGCAGGCGATGTCGTGCTGTTAGTAAAGACACTCGAGTCGATCTTCTGCTGGCACAGCCCATTACAGCCAAAGTTCGCCGCACTGTCCTAACGGACACGTCCGTCATACGTCCCACATTGATTCCTGCGGTTATTTCACGCATTGTTGCTTTTCTGTTAACACTGACCATTCTGCGCACACGTCGTTGGTCTCGGTCATTAAGTGCAGGCGGTAGGCCACTGCGCTGTCCATGGTGGGAGGTTATGCCTGAAATTAGGTATTCTCGGCACACTCTTGACACTGTGGATCTTGGAATATTGAATTCGCTAACCATTTCCAAAATGGAATGTCCTATGCGTTTAGCTCCAACTACCATTCCGCGTTCAAAGTCTGTTGATTCCCGTCGTGCGGCCATAATCACGGCAGAAACCTTTTCACATGAATCACTTGACTACAAATGAAAGCCCAACCAATGCACTGCCCATTTATACATTTTGCNTGTATATATATATATATATATATATATATATATATATATACACACACACGCACACACACATATATATATATAAACATTCGTAAAAAATTTCAGTTATGATCAGCAACAATCCAACTCTATGACCATATATGTATATTCATTTATATATAGTTATATTTACATTAAATTTAAAAATGAGACAGATACATTGTAACAAAATTATGATAAGCATACATTATGGCCGCTGGGAAGACTAGATACATTTTGATCATCAGAAAGTAGCTCATTTCTTTGTAACAAAATAAAAGAGGCTTTATCAGGAAAGGGAACTATTTCCTTGATGTTGCAGCTTTATTTTCAGCGATCATCATTGTTTACTAAATGTGTGAAGTCGTGAAGTTTAAAATGCCTATTTTCGTTGTTAAATTGGGTCTAAATAGCAGATTCTGCAAAACTCTGCGGTTTTGTGCTTGCGGATGCAGTGCTATTTACTAACATAATGCAATCTGTTTCTAGGTTTTTGAAATTTCTTGCTACCACGATCCTGAATCTGTAATAGAATTAGTTTACCATAAATTGTAGTAGATGAAATGGTTTGAACATGCAAACATTTATTTGTAAATGCTTGCAACCGGTTTATGACCAATTAAATAGTACAGCACACTACTACTAGAGCTGTTAGTTCGCGTTCTTTTCCTCACAGCTATAACGCGACGCCATGTTGGTATTGTTCGTGTCCACCATGTCGTTTCATGCTTTCTACGATGTACAGAAGTGGTATACTTTTAAATATGTTTGCAGAAATAAAATATTATAATTTCTGCAGAGCCACCCAAAAAAATATGTGTGTTCGTCACGTGTGGTATATCATTAAAAGTTATACAAAAGCGTTTTTATTTTGCGCAGATAGTGCATAACCGCATTAACATAACATTTCATGCCTATATCTTCTGCTGCAAATAAAAAATAAGAATTATGACCTACTTCCGTAAATGCTTAAATGAAAATAAACGTGTGTGTGGTGTATTTCCTTAATAATTATGATTTATCGCGTTTCTAAACGAGTTATTCAATAACGTTATTGACATACTAATGTAAATAACGTATCTCTGATCGTTGATATGTCATCACATTAAAGACAAACATTCATAAAAATCATTAGTTATGATCAGCAACAGTCCAGCGCTATAACCAAGACAATTTCAGTGTGCATTTTAATACACCCGTAATAACTGTTATCACTTTTATTACCTACTACCACAGATGAACAAAATTTTGTAAAAATTCTACTGTAATTAATTAATACACGTCACTTTGAATCACTTATTATAACAGGCACATTTTCCTTAATTCTACTTATTAGATTTTTTGTAAAACTTTCTGTATGAGACAAATTTTGTTGTGTGAAGATATGAAGGAATAGATATGAGCACGTAATACCTGCAGAGCATACTACTTCTAAAAACTCAAACAGGTCACTCATTAAATGATACACTAAGTGTGGAAACTTTCTGGGTGAATCATGGGAGAACATGAAAATCATGTTCATGCCCTCTGCGGCTATCTCAGTTACCAAATTAAACAAAATACATGTTCTTGTGGCCGTGGAAGGGTAGGGCTGTGCGATATGGCAGCACATCGATCACGAAACAATATTTTGGAAATATCTGAACACGTGTAAACTACGTAATGCAACATATTGCAATATTAGCTATATGTGACATTCGCAATATATCGCCTTCAATTTTCATGACTCTCTGGGAGCAATATGTATATCACACTGATACATACATGATCAATATGTTTCGAAACAATAGTAAAAAGTGTCGATCACACAGTCCTATGTAAGAGTAGAACACAAGGTTTAAAACGCCAATAGGTATCCAAACAGTGGAATGAGTGGGAGGATGGAGGGTATTAAAGTTTCACTAATCCCATTATAAGAGATGATAGAAAATTATCTTCAACTCTATAGATCCTATAAAATGCTAGAAGCATACTTTCTAGCAACAAATTTCTATAACCTTCAGAATCTGAGAATTAAGAAAAAAAAATTATTATCGTTTAAGAGTTTATTTTGGTTGATTTCAGTAAATATACACGTCAGACACTATTTTACTGTATTTGAGAAATACACACATACCTTACTAATGTTTTTCTCTTTGTAGATGCATTTTATAATTATAGAAAAACCAAATAATTAATTATAAATGCAACATTAGCATTCATTGACAAGTCTAGGGTATATATTGTCCAAACTTTGGTTGATATATTTGAGGTTACTTGTGCACTGATCTTTCAAGGTACTGAAATTCAGTGTCCATCATAATCTGTTGCAATTCATGCCAAACAGTTGCAAGATATTTCTGAGAAAAATACATAAACAATGCCAAATATGAAAATGTTTGCAGTATCATGCTGCAATACTGAAACATTCTGTGTGCGCATTTTTTTCATTTCACTGGCTAGTCCTGTGGTTGTACTACAACCTTATGTGAATATATATCACTCATAAGCTAATATAGTAACTACATGTATGTTTTGAAATTATTTATGAGACGACATTGCATTATTGAAAACTTACCATAGTTTTGGGTTCACGTGGTGGACAATGCTTATGCCAAGTGTACTAACACTTAAAAAACGGATAATTTCCTTTTGAACTAAATACAATACTGCTGATGGTAATTATTCAAATATAACGATCAGATAGGTTTTGTTTTGGTAATATTCTATTTTTATATAATGTTGTGGAGATGCTTAATTACATTAGAAAAATGTATTTTTGTCGCTCGTTTATAACATTTATAGGCACTACAGTGCATAGAAGCAACGCTATAACATAACATGTTCACATAAATGCTATCACTTCTATCATCTGCACCCATTTGTTCAATAAAATTATTATACACGTGTATAAATTGTACAGCAGGATAGTTATCATTTGCTACCATTTACATATTTAATAAGTAAATACAAGGTTTGTTAAAAAAAAAAGGTGACTTTTAATTTTTCTCGATAAATGTTTATTTATTCAAAAATATAAATTTTATCCCCTTCAAAGTAATCCCCTTCAGATGTAATACACTTGTGCCAGCGCTTTTTCCAATCCTCGAAGCACTTCTGATATGCGCTTTTTGGTATGGCCTTTGAGCTCTCCCAGCGATGAGGTCTTTATCTCCTCAATCGTGGAAAACCTCCGTCCTTTCATGGGTCTCTTCAGTTTTGGGAACAGGAAGAATTCGCAGGGGGCCAAGACTGGTGAATACGGTGGCTGAGGCATGATTACGGTGTTGTTTTTGGCCAAAAAATCACGAACAAACAACGATGTGTGAGCAGGTGCATTATCGTGATGCAAAAGCCATGAATTGTTTTGCCACAAATCCGGGAGTTTTCTTTGTATTTCTTCACGCAAACGGCGCATAACTTCAAGGCAATACTCCTTATTGACCGTACGACCTTTTAGCAAGAACTCACTATGAACCGTGCCATTGTAATCGAAGAAAACAGTGAGAAAAACCTTCACATTTGACCGAACTTGGCGTGCTTTTTTCGATCTTTGCTCTTCGAGCCGCTTCCATTGGGATGATTGGGCTTTGGTTTCGACGTCATAACCATAAACCCATGTTTCGTCACCAGTTATGACCCTATTGAGCAAATCAGGATCGTCGTTGACGTCATTCAACAGCTCCTGAGCGATGCTCATGCGACGGTGCTTTTGATAAAATTTTAGCAATTTTGGAACAAACTTCGCTGCCATACGTTTCATGCCCAAAACATCCGAAAAAATTGCATGGCATGAGCCAACCGATATGCCGACATCCTCAGCAACTTCTCTAATAGTGATTCGACGATTCTCCATAACAATTTTCTTCACTGCTTCAACGTTTTCATCGGTTGTTGACGTGCTGGGGCGTCCAGGGCGGGCATCGTCATTAACATCTTCTCGGCCTCTGTGAAGAGCTTGTACCACTCATAAACTTTTTTTTTTGCCAAAGTATACTCGCCAAATTCCACAGTCAACATTTTAAGTGCGTCGGAGCACTTAATTCTATTTTTCACACAAAATTTAATACAGATTATTTGATCCATTTTTTTCGATAGCAAAAAATCGCCAAGCACACCAAAACACGTCTAACCTTTATATCTGTCAAAAACAAACTGAAATGCAAAATGGCTGATAATATCAACAGAAGTTGGGGACATGTGTACCAACATAACAAAAAAAATCGATACGTACCTCGTACAGTGTATTTTGAGTAGGAAATGTAATCATCAGGCGAAAGTTACACTGCAGTGTAATTTTACATGTAACTTAGAGGACATAACAGACTGAAAACAGAAACTAAGCAGGGCTTTCAGAAGTGCTCAATTAACCACAAACAACTTACAGTTAATACTTTTTTAAAACCAAATCACTTAAAACACTTCAAATTCAAATGAAGTTAAATGTGGAAACAATTATGCATAATTCATGCTATTCAAAGAAACAACTACAACTCTACGTTATTTAAAGAACTTAATGTTGTGTAGTTTGTCAGCAACTTAACACTGCAATAGGAGAAACAATTGTTTAAAACGCACTAGCAAATGTATTAATAAATTGAATGAAATAAATAAATTTAAGAACTTTGTGCTACAAAGATGCCATATTTTGGTTGGCAAAGTGACTACTGGTGTATATAATATACTAGCTTTCTCTCTGCGGCTTCACTTGCGTATACTGAATGAAGCAACAACTAATTTCCTTTACCAAAGGACCTCTTTGTACAACATGTTAGTGGTCCTGCTATCAGGTGCTAGGATTACAGTTTCTAGGTGAGCTCACTCTGGAGAAGGCCGCGTAGATCTGCCTATGTGAGAAGCACACTCAACGAAACAGACGGGCAGTTGCAGTCTCTTTAAATTGGAAAGGATACTCTGATGGAATGAGTGATATGCACATTATGAAAAAATATTCTTCCCATGCACATCCATTAAAGACTGTGGCTTTGATTTCATATATTTGTCAAGCCAACACTTGGAGCCTGAAGCGATTGCAGCATTTTGGCGGTAACATTAATGGAGCTCCAATCTTGACAAGAAGCTTGTGTGGTGATAGGCCAGGAGAGTAAATTATGTTTATGAACTCCTGAGGGTAATAAACCACATCATCCTCCATTTTTTCAACTATGCCCACAGATTTATACTCCATTTCTACCCCATCAAACATCTTAAGACTCCCCCGCCTACCTGGAGCTGTTTTCTGCATCTGATGCTGAGAGGCACAGAGCACTAAGGATGACACTGCCTTGTGCATCAAGTAATGCCATCGCCACAAAGCGCATAGCACTGAACTCACGTGCAGTGTTCTCGTCGTACTGCGTCTATCTATGAGACTTTCAGCGGCGCCCCTATTATTTTATTGGTGTAAAGTCTGTAGGTTCAATGCAGGGCCCTTAAGTACCTTTTTATGTATCTGAACCATGTGTTTCGATAAACAAAGCTCTGAAAAGCAGTTTTGACCATTTTTAACTACTCAAAAATGATATTTCTAATGCGCATGACATCTTGAAATCACTCAACATCCCTCATATAATGTTCTTTTCGTAAATTAGCTTATTAAACGCACGTTAATAGTTTCTCAGAGAAACGTGAATTTTTAACACTCTGTATTGCTAATGAAATATATTCAGTTACAATAAATATTATTGCGATAAATATAAGCTCAGGTTTGTTGGAAAATAAAATATAAACAAACTGCCTAGCCATTGTCATAACATGAGATTTTAAAGCTCTCTAGGTGATTCGTAAAATTATATTTCTGACAGTTCTGTATGCAAGATACAAATTGAATGTTGCAACACAAAAACATGGTTGATGTGAAGCTGGAATGGGCACTATATCCCAATAACACGTTCTTCACCAAAAATGAAGTATGAAATTATTAACCGCGGTATCAAATGTTATCTAAACGCATATATAGAACCTCATAAAGAAAGGAACATAGCAAGATACATTTAACTGACTATTTTAATATTGATACTGCTCAGTTCTTACAAATTTTTGTGCTAATCTAAGGGAAACGAAACTTTTTTTTTTTTTCAGTAAGAGACAAGTTTCATTTCTATTCATACTCTCTTTGCTTGAAACGTTTTCACAAAACACGTTGGTTTGAAGTTTAAAGGTATAGAAACAATGTAATGTAGGTAAAATGTTATCGAAGAAAAAAACATTAGAACTTTTCACCTTCTTAGGGATTTGAATTTGTAAAGAAATCGTGAAATTAGTTTTTTGGTATATACGTTACTTTTCAAAGCTAATTACATAACAATATCGCAAGGGGTTACCGAGCTATGCTGGAGTCCTTAAAAACAAATTTACCCCTTCAACTTCTTGGGGGTTGAATTTCAAAAAATCATGATAAGAGTTTTTAGGTATTTGCACACGGTACTTTTTTTAAGCTAAGAGCATGATATCATATAGAACATAAAGTAAGAAAAAATGAAACTATATATTACATAAATTATTCATTTAAAATACAATCATCTACGTTTCTACAAATTGTAACACATTTTTGTGTAGTCATGGTGAGGCTTTGTTCACAATTTTTGTCACAATAATGAATAAATGTGTAGCGCAAAAGTTAAAATTAAATTCCATATTACAGCATAAAACAATTTATCAAATTTACCCAATGCTTCCAAAATATATTGGAAACTACCATATGAACCATGTATGTGTCTTTTATTCCCACCAAATGCTTTACCAAGTACTAATTTACCTGCACCAGGCAACAAAAGCATTGAGATGATTCAGTGTACACAGCAAAGTTAATGACCATTTCAGTTTTCGCTAAACCATGTTTCAGCTAAGTTTTCACAGATAATGAATTACTGCCATAATATACCAGCTGATCATTTAAAAGTTATCACAACATGAATTTCAACGCATGTGTTATCTAGCTAGAAACAATACAACAAATTCACTATATGTTCTAAATTGCAACATATGCCCAACAAGGCTGTGTGATATGAAAACTTATCAATATTTAAATAGTACTTTAAAAAATGTTGCAACTGCATTATGGCCCAACAATATAGAGGACTATAACACTTATCGCAATATTAGCTATATGTAATTTTGAGGATGTTAGGCTATCGCGATATTCGAAGGATTTTTCGTTACCGCAATTTCCGCAATACCTGTTTAAAAATACTAGTGACTTTTATTTCAGAAAATTACAGTAATAGAGAAACTGGGGTACATTTAAAATTTGTTATAATTGTAATTTAGCAAAAAAAAAACCATTTTTAAGGTTGGTGGGGTTATTGCAAAGTTATTGTTATACAACTGCAGTAATTTCAATATTTCAAATAAGAAAATACGCAAAAATAGTTTACTTTTAGTTTAACTTATGTAATTTCAGCATTATTTTCAGTGCGGCTAGATAGTCATGATCTCTATTTATTCTGTTTATAAAATGAAATGCCCCGCTGACTCACAGAGGTGAAGTTAGCTACGAATCCCAGCTTCAAATGATGAAGCACAGCGGGTATTTGGTAATATTCAACCACACGAAAAAGTAACTATTGTCTCAAAAATTGCAAATGTTAATAATACAAATAATTGAGCGTTTAAGACAAAGAACAGCATGTATACATGAAGTAAGTTAATAACCACATCAAAGTAAGAAGGAAACGTGCATTTATAATTTTTTCTACTTTTGTCTAACTGCCGATAAACTTCTGACTCAGAACAATATGGAAATTTTACGTGACAAGTTTCAGACCATCTAAAATCGAAACCTTCCAATGAAGACGAAGAATTTACATTTCAATCTTATCACAACTGGCGTTTGTACTACAAGATGAGTTATATTCATGAATTCTTTGCTACAATTTTCGTCTAAGCGCCGATAAAATTACGACTAAGAACAGCATGGGCAATTCTCGGAAAACTATTTATTGCCTTCTAGTTGTGAAATATTCCTTCGAAACAGAAACATTCACACGACATTATAATTGCAGTTCTTAGTGTACTATAGAATATATCATAATCATGTCTACTGAGCTCCAGTTTTCGTTTAAGAGCCGATAAACTTGCGACTCACAACCGCTTGGTAATTCTAAATGTCAAGTTTAGGTGTTTCTAGTTTTTAAACCTTGAAATTGTGTTAACTGCTGCATCGAATAATACCACGAACTGTATTTTGATTTTATGGCGCTATTAAATCACTGGATTTGAACACGTTTTCAGCACTTTATTAGCTATTAGTCGCATGTGGCTGTATAACACGTCTTGTTTCCATCCAGACTCTCGTCTCAGCTGACAACGAGGGAACCCTTGCTGTTCAACAAAGAGCTCGTTCTTGAGGTCACGGCCTTGCAGACCACAACAAAAACACCAAGTATTAAGTCTCAACATACCAGCCCCCAGAAAGAGGTTGAGCCATTTTTCTACAACATATATTCAGTGATATCTGAAATGATAAATACTATGCATCACAACTTATGACTACCAATGATATTACTGAAACATAATGATATAAGAAATATATAAACAATAACTTGTAAGTTGTACATTTGAGCAAGATCAATGTAATTATGCATAAGCCATAGTAAAACTGTTCTAGCACTACCATTAATTCACTGAAAGAGAACATAGCATCGTAACTGGCCTCTTATAGGTTCCAATAAAGATCCGGACAAAAGCTAGTCATAGCAGACAATCAGTTCATGAATTGACATCTTCGATGACTCCAATTTGCCAGCATAAGAGTGCTACACTTTCTTCATTAAGCACCTCTAATTCGCCTGCCTTTATGTTTGCAGAAGTTGATATCAATTTTACCCTCTGCTGAAGATGGTTAAAGAATTCCTTGGACCATCTGTGCCAAAACTGTTAATGTTTCTTTTGAAATAATTGCCATCTAGATAGCAAGTCAAGCTTAATATTATATATATATATGGTTCAGCGATATATGTGATAGCAGTGCCAATTATGAAATGTCCGTGATAACTGTGGTGTCACTGTGATCATTGGAGAGTGTAACAAGGGGTCTGAAATTTAAGTAATCTTCGATTTGGGTCACCAGTGTGACGAGTTCTTTATACATCAAAAATGTGGTCGCCTTGACCCTGCGAAAGTGGAATTTTAAAGATCTTATACCTGCCTCCCACACACCACCAAAATGGGGTGTTCCATGATCAATGAAGTGCACTTTACTCCTTCCTGTGTGGTGTAGCCAAGAAGACAGGCCCGATGATTTTCGTTCTTGTAAATAATGTACAATTCATGCAGTTAATTCTGAGATCCAACGAAATTACATCCATTGTCACTGTATATGTTTTTACACCTACCGTTTCCTGAAACAAACCTCTTCAGAGCTGCCATAAATGCTTGAGTAGACAAATCACTCACAACTTCTATGTGGATTGCCTTCGTAGCCACACAAATGTAGATCGGCCCAGTATAATCCACTCCAGAGTTAAGAAAGGGGCTTGCTGAATTGACTCGAGTGTGAGGCAACTGACCCATGAGTTGTTGCGAGGTTTCTGCCTTCAGTTTTTTTTTTACAAACAATACAGTTGTTAATGATGCTTCGAATAGAAGCTCTTCCATTTACAATCCAAATGGTTTGCCCAAATGATGAAAGTAACAGCTGAGAATTAGCTTGAATCAGCTGTGGATGTTCCCTTTCGATGACCTACTGTGTTAGGTGATGTCTCGGAGGCACAATTATTTAATGTTTCTGTTCAAAAGGAATTTTCGAGTTCTGAAGCCAGCCTCCAATGCGCAACAGTTAAGATTTGCACAAAAAATGGATTAAGGCACTTGAGTTTACTCTTGCTAGATATTTGACGGCCATTGCTCAGGGTGTGAGTTCCACTTGGAAATTCTGCGACTGGGCTACTCTGATACATGTGTGTAATGATTTCTCTAGTTCTTCCAGTTCCAGTGGGTGGTGTGGCGAGCACGGCTTTCAGTGACGAAAAACCAGGGTATAAAACCGGACTAGGATGACGGTATCCACCAATTTTCAGAGATTCTCCGCGTCTCCCAGCCCGTGGGTGGGGCCCTGGAGGTCAGGCATTGGAAAACCCATGAGTGCCATGGAAAATAAGAGGTAGCACGGGATGATCTATTTGGCCAATCCGGAAGTTTTCTCTGGTGTACGGATCAGGTGAGGTTGGACTCGTGCTGGCAGTGGTTGACTCCGCATGCTGGAGGAGGCTCGGAGAGATTCCCCCTCTTGCTGAAGAGCCGGGCAGTGAGCATGGCACTGCTCCGGGGGCGTCCCCGAGATGATGTCAGGGGTGTGGGTAGTGCTCCGGCCAGACCACACGCTTGGTAAACTGAGTGCTAGGATCTCAGGCCTTGTGGTAGGACATGCTCGGTGCGATCTTATGAATCAGATCGGGGCTTCGGATTTGGTCAACTTGGGTGAGCGCTGGTCATGTCTGCGATGAGAGGGCGTGATCCCTCTTCCCCGCTGACTGGGAGGCCGGGGTGCGGAATGGCCGTAATGGCTAAGAGCGCCTCGTTAAAAAATAACAGCATGGCTGTGATGGCTGTGTATCATACTTTTGTATAGTTCCAGTGGACCAGTATTCCGCATTGTAGGTGGTAACTTACAGTTAAGTTAGGAACTGAGACAATATGATATCACCCTTTTAAGAATGGTTAGATTGGAAAATCTATTAATGATATAATCTGGTTTGGTAATGATGAGGCTGAATGAGTCTGTAAGCCATGATGGGTCATTCCACCACAAGGTGTTTTCAATAAGCTGATCTGGACAGGATCCTCGCGAAATTATATCAGTAGGGTTCTCTCTTGAGGATACATGTCTCCACTCAGCCATTGATGTGCTGACTTGAATTTCTGACATCCTGTTAGCCACGAATGTCTTCCAATTAGTACAGGGTGCTGAAAACCAGGCCAGAACTATTGGGGAGTCAGTCCATAGAATAGCAGACTTATAGTAAGGTTGATCACACTTGTAGCCTTCTTGAACAATCTTGCTAGCATAATTGCACCACACAATTCTAGATGTGGTAAATCAATTCCAATTTAATGGTGCAACCTTTGATTTAAACCATAGAAGTTTGACCATGGTTTATCACTTTCATTTGTTGACCTCATGTTAAGACATGCTCCATAATCCCTTTCATAAGCATCAGAGAAGCCATGAAGTTGGATGTCAGTAGGTGTTCCTGGTGCTAAAATAAATCTGTCTATTCAGATATTGTCTACAATAGGAATCTATTAATATAAAGATTGCCAGATTTTAACCAGCACTGACTGCAATAGCTCATGCGATCATAATTGGTTCTGCCACAACTGTTGGAGAAAAATCTTACAATGGATAACTACAGAGCTCATACAACTGAGAGGATCAAATATTGATGGAATAATGGTCACAACCATCCTCTTGGTAAAGTGAAATACCTTTGATGTCCTACTGTATGGTCCACTTACAATATGGAATTTATCTGCTGCAGGATGACATATCAGTCAAAGTGTTCTGACGTTATCGTTAGAGTCCAGATTAAATTAAATGCCCCTTTCCATAAATTCCTCGGGAATGTTTTGAAATAATTCTGGTTAATTTGTGCACCTTTTGCGAAGAGTAAATCCACCACAATTCCAAATCTGCAACAATTCCTGTTGTATTAACAGCACTTCTTCAACAGTTTTTGAACCAGACATGCAGGCGTCTCCATAAAAGTCACACATTACAATTTCCGATGCCCTAGTATATGTTTTTCTTTCGTCGATGGGTAACTGCTTCAAAAGCCTGGTAGCTAGGAAAGGTGCACAGGAAGACCATTAATCACAGTAGTAGGATTGTATTCATTGAGTGGAGTTGAAGGGTCCTCCTTAATTCACAAGATATTCTGGACACCACAATTTCGGTAATCGAGCCTGATTTGTCAATACATATTTGAAATGTCTGCTGCGAAACACACTTGAGATGTGAGCAATTTCATAACAATGGAACACAAACGCTGTTGGACTTTTCCCCCCTGCCGTAAGTGTGTCATTCAAGGAAGTTCCACTGCTTCACTTATCAGATGCATCAAATACTACTCTCATATTTTTAGATGTGCTTGATTCTTTGAATGCTGGATGATGTGGCATGTAAAAGGTGACATCTGGGAAATGATCTGAAGTATTTGTGAGCTGCATGTGTCCCAGTGCCTCGTTTCCTCCATGAAGGCCGAATAGGCCTACTCAGATATGGTGGGCTGTTTAGCATTCTTTCTAGCTGATGGAACATTGCGACTGCCATTTGATAGGAGTAACCAAGTTTTGTGGTGTCACGTCGAAATGGCAACCGAACTTTGAATCGTCCCGATTCTCCACTAGTAAATGTTTCTGTGAAATGTGTTTCGTATTCCATTTCTTCGATAGTTTTAGGAGTTTCGTGTAATTCTTCTATTCCCCAAAATTTCTTTATCTGATCCAGGCTGTCGTATATTCTCACAAACAATGCATCTCTTAATTGTTTTACCAACACTGGGAAAGTTTCTGCCTCGTGAAATCTTCCTGATACTATCCACCTAAATTCAGTGTCTTGCAGTATGGGATGATCCTTGATCGTATAATTTTTCCAGGGTGATTTCCTGGCTGATTGAATGCTGTGTCTGCCAAGTGGAAGTTGGTTGGAATATTCCATTGGTGGCAATCTACATATATTCTTGGCAGATTAAGATAAATATAGGGAAGGACAAACATTCAATTGCATCACTATAATTTGTTTCACAGGAGAGTACCACAGTCTTATCACTGTAGTTGGTTTCTACAATAACCTCATTTATTCCCTGTATCGGGGTTGGATTCCATTATTTCTTCTTAAATCCGAGATGACGCACACATTATTCTGTAATTAAATGAGATTTGGGACCTGATTCCAGAATAGCCCTGCATATTTGTAAGGGGCCGTATTTGTCTCGCATTTTCACCAGTTCAGTGGTGGCGCCCTTAAACAAATTTTAGTTAGAAAGTCATCAGTCAAACTATTGGCCTGCGATTTTACCTGGTTGGAGTTTACAATTTTATTTGTAAATTTAAATTTGTATAGCATTTGTATAGGCAGTTTCCTGAAACAGAAATTATCCAATTCTATTTTTAAAGTTGAGATATTTTGAAGAATCCATGAAAACATGTTTTCTCTCTTTTCGTCCCATCAGTGACTTAATTTTGAAAAATCCTGATGTTACTTTTTAGGTATTTGTGTAGATAGCATCCTCAAACACAAATCATGCTGATGTAAATACTGACACACATATTTTAAGGACCATTTTTCACCCATCAGGGTAAAATAAATTTTGAAAAATCTTTCCACTTGTTTATATGAATTTTTATGTGTAGTATTTCGATATAAATAGCACCATGGCATCTCAATAAGACAAACTAATATGAATGATACTGTGAAAATACATTTTATCCCTTTTCACCTCCTCTAGTATAAATTTTCGAAAAAATCCTGAAACATCTTTTGATGTGTTTATATAAATACAGTAGTTATTTGGAAACAAAAAAACAATGGTAATATATCAATGGTGGCATAGTTACTGTAGATTACATGACAACAGATTTCACATATTCAATGGTCGAATTTTCAGAAATCCTGATATATTTTTTTTAAACATTTGTATACGAGGTATTTAGAAACAAAAAAATTATGCAGCCATCTTATTGGGTTTCAGAACTATCAAAGATTCAGTGAAAACCTATTTTACCGGGTTTGCAACTTTAATGGTAAAATTTAAAAAAATCCTGAAAATGGTTTTGCATGTGAACTATTTAGAAGAAAAAAGTACATTGATATCGAGAAGTGTCAGAGATATTGAGGAATCAGTGTGAATANTTACTCTTTTCAAAAAACTTTATACAATACCCTGATTTTCGTGCTTACGTGGTGTATAACATGGATACCCTAAAATGCCACGTTTTACGTACGCGTGAATGTGTTAAGTCATATATGTTACATGTAACGTAAAGTCATTGTAATACCACCCTGAATCCTACTAATAATATAAATTTGAAAATTTGAAAATCGATGTTGCTTTGAAAACTGAATTAAATATTTATATATAATTTTTTTTTATGATTTAAAATGTATGTTACTTTAAAACGTAGCTAATAAATATTATCAATATCTTAATAATTATTGCGATACAACTATAAAAATAAAAGTTAGTAAAATAAATGGTTATTTAAATAACTCCAAAAAATATGTTGCTTTAATAATGAATTTAGTAATTGTGTTTTAATTGAAACATTTGAAAAACATATCAAAGAATTAGATGATTCTCATAAATTATTTACTAAATATTATACACAGATATTTCGATTGAAGCAAAATATTTGTATCCAAACAGGTTTTTTTATAAACAATGCATTTTTGACATGATACTTATTTTAAATTGAGTTAATACAAATGTTCAAACAAAAATATTTTTATAGCAAAGAGGATCAAAAAGGTTTCTCATAAAAGAAACAATTATTTTTTCAATAACTTTAAATTTTAAAATAATAAAATTGTATTCTATTATATGAGAGGATATCTATAAAAATCTTAATTTTATAAATTAATATTGAAAAATAAAATGTATAGCAATCAAAACAAAAAATTTATAAACATCGCCTATCATATGGCTCCAAACGATGCAGTAAATATTTATTACTTACTAAAATGTAATGAATACAAACAATAAATTGAACTGGGAAATTAAATACTGGAAAAGCTAATCAATATTTTTTAATACACAATGGATTAAAATATTTGCCATTTATAAATGATTGTACAGTTTTTAGAATTAATAAAGATATACACGATTCATAAATTTTAAGAATTGCTAGAAAAGACCATTATATAGATTTTTCAAAACCATTTCCAATAAAAAATGGAAATCAAATAAATTTTAAATTAGTTAGTTGATGAACTTCAAATCGCTAAAGGATATGAAATAAATATTTGTACGTTTATAATTTTTTAAGAAATATAAGAATAATATTGTATATAAATGGATGGCACTTGGTGTTCAAAGTGTAAAAAATTGACTAATAACGATAACATAAAAACTAGAATAGGCCTNGATGGAACATTGCGACTGCCATTTGATAGGAGTAACCAAGTTTTGTGGTGTCACGTCGAAATGGCAACCGAATTTTGAATCGTCCCGATTCTCCACTAGTAAATGTTTCTGTGAAATGTGTTTCGTATTCCATTTCTTCGATAGTTTTAGGAGTCTCGTGTAATTCTTCTATTCCCCAAAATTTCTTTATCTGATCCAGGCTGTCGTCTATTCTCACAAACAATGCATCTCTTAATTGTTGTACTAAAACTGGGAAAGTTTCTGCCTCGTGAAATCTTCCTGATACTATCCACCTAAATTCAGTGTCTTGCAATATGGGATGATCCTTGATCTTATCATTTTTCCAGGGTGATTTCCTGGCTGATTGAATGCTGTGTCTGCCAAGTGTAAGTTGGTTGGAATATTCCATTGGTGGCAATCTACATATATTCTTGGCAGATTAAGATAAATATAGGGAAGGACAAACATTCAATTGCATCAGTATAATTTGTTTCACAGGAGAGTACTACAGTCTTATCACTGTAGTTGGTTTCTACAATAACCTCATTTATTCCCTGTATCAGGGTTGGATTCCATTATTTCTTCTAAAATCTGAGATGACGCACACATTATTCTGTAATTAAATGAGATTTGGAACCTGATTCCAGAAGAGTCCTGCATATTTGTAAGGGGCCGTATTTGTCTCGCATTTTCACCAGTTCAGTGGTGGCGCCCTTAAACAAATTTTANTCCTGCATATTTGTAAGGGGCCGTATTTGTCTCGCATTTTCACCAGTTCAGTGGTGGCGCCCTTAAACAAATTTTAATTAGAAAGTCATCAGTCAAACTATTGGCCTGCGATTTTACCTGGTTGGAGTTTACAATTTTATTTGGAAATTTAAATTTGTATAGCATTTGTATAGGCAGTTTCCTGAAGCAAAAATTATCCAATGCTCTTTTTGGAGTTGAGATATTTTGAAGAATCCATGAAAACATATTTTCTCGCTTTTCGTCCCATCAGTGACTTAATTTTGAAAAATCCTGATATTAATTTTTAGGTATTTGTGTAGATAGCATCCTCAAACACAAATCATGCTGATGTAAATACTGACAAACATATTTTAAGGACCATTTTTCACCCATCAGGGTAAAATAAATTTTGAAAAATCTTTGCACTTGTTTATATGAATTTTTATGTGTAGTATTTCGATATAAATAGCACCATGGCATCTCAATAAGACAAACTAATATGAATGATACTGTGAAAATACATTTTATCCCTTTTCACCTCCTCTAGTATAAANTGTCCTTTTTCACCTCCTCTAGTATAAATTTTCGAAAAAATCCTGAAACATCTTTTGATGTGTTTATATAAATACAGTAGTTATTTGGAAGCAAAAAAACAATGGTAATATATCAATGGTGGCATAGTTACTGTAGATTACATGACAACAGATTTCACATATTCAATGGTCGAATTTTCAGAAATCCTGATATTTCTTTTTTAAGCATTTGTATACGAGGTATTTAGAAACAAAAAAATTATGCAGCCATCTTATCGGGTTTCAGAACCGTCAAAGATTCAGTGAAAACCTATTTTACCGGCTTTGCAACTTAAATGGTAAAATTTTTAAAAATCCTGAAAATGGTTTTGCATGTGAACTATTTAGAAGCAAAAAGTACATTGATATCGAGAAGTGTCAGAGATATTGAGGAATCAGTGTGAATACATCCTCCCCCCCC
>NQII01007319.1:0-41679 GCA_002778355.1 Clitarchus hookeri | reverse complement strand
CCTGGTACAACATTTGAAGGCTGAATTTTACTCATCGTTCTCAGTCGATCCATACACTCAATTACAAACCATAAAAAAATTTCATTTTTTTCAGATCTAGCAGTTTAAACTGTACGCTGGTGAGTTAGTAAATAAAGACACTTATTTTTTTACATGTACATATTTGAATTTACATATTAAATTGTGAGTACAAACCATTTATGTGATGTTGATGTGTGATATAAATATGACCAATATTTTCATTGTCTACATTTCCAGTATCAGTATGATCGATATGAGCTTTACTTGCGATATATCGCCACTAATTTTCAATGCGTTCTGGAAGCGATATACTGCACTGATAACGATATTGTCAACATTCCCAAAAATACTGAAATGTATATTAGTTTACAGCCCTAGTGACCGAAGAATAAGCACTCATAAATTATGTGAAAATTTTTTATACTTCAATTTTTAGGCAGTAGGTGTGACTTATGGCATTTACTAAAGATTTAATTTTAAATTTTAATAAATTTAACCATATGAAATTGCCTACATTTTACTGATATTAATTTACTATATGCTGGTGCATGCAACAGGGTTTCAAAAAGTACAGAGTAACCTGTAGGCTTATTCTGTACCACCAAATAAAAGTTGCTTCATGCACTGTATCAAGATTGTTTCATATATATCCCATACCACCAGTTACATTCACTGCTGCCATACTCATCACAACCAATTCAAAGATGAAGCTAAGAACTAAAGCAAATTTTTACATCCATTGAGGCTGTGGAAAGTTTAGGACTCTATCTAAATGCTTTAACTGTTAAAAATAAGTTCCAAGAAAATAGAGTAATTATTGTGAAACGCATGATACAGTTACACAGTTCCTATTTTTAATGATAACATCTATACCAATAGGGATGTTACTTTTACCAGGATATGAACAACTCGACACTCAGCTTACAGCCACAGTTGTATTAAGTTAAATTAGTGTACTTTAGGAACAATGTAATTTTACCCCCAGAAATGTAACTGAGGCAGCTAGTCCCCTACCGATATTATCTGTCCTAACTATTCATGTACAAAAATTTACCTGTAATTAAATTTACTCAGTATCGTTTTTCCAGTACACTGTCTGCCATCATGGTTATTTATGTAACATCAAGAGTTTATGTAAAAACTTAGCTCCTCCAACAATCCTGAAATCAGTATGCTAGAATGTATGCAATTTAATTACATATTAATTTCACATTGAAATGGAAATTAAGATTATATCCTAGTTGTCAATTAGTTGTACTTGTCAGGTAAATTTAAATGCTTTAATTATTTCACTTCTGTGTAAACAATTTTAAATCATACCAGTGTAGCATTTATAAAACATCCAATGTTTACCTGTAGTTAGAAGCTTCTTTGAATCTTAAAACGACTGTCATTATATGAAGACAAGTAATTTGTGTTACTTTAATAACATCAAACAACTCCTGTGGTGTACATGTATACTCAATAAATATCAATCATTGCAATTTAGGAAAAAAAATTCTGGAGTCACATGATGTAAGTACGCGATAGTGACATTCAAGAAAGATCAATTGTACCTGCCAAGTTTTTTGTCTTTGACAGTAATTTAACAAATTGCTTTATACACTCGTACAGAAATAATGGGAAACATGTAAACATAGTAAATTCGAACAAAATTGATAGGTGCGACAACCACAACTTTCGTTACCAAATGNTATGAAGACAAGTAATTTGTGTTACTTTAATAACATCAAACAACTCCTGTGGTGTACATGTATACTCAATAAATATTAATCATTGCAATTTAGGAAAAAAAATTCTGGAGTCACATGATGTAAGTACGCGATAGTGACATTCAAGAAAGATCAATTGTACCTGCCAAGTTTTTTGTCTTTGACAGTAATTTAACAAATTGCCTAATACACTCGTACAGAAAGAATGGGAAACATGTAAACATAGTAAATTCGAACAAAATTGATAGGTGCGACAACCACAACTTTCGTTACCAAATGTAATCATAGCCTATAATTACTATACAGTATCGGCCTAGCTTATTATCCTCTTTACCTATTGAGATCCAACATATAAAATTGTGTACAATGCACAGCGCTGTTATTTTTGTCTGGCATTGTAATTTGCAAGGCTCAATTGTCTTCACTGTGGGTAACTCATTTATAAACTGCGCTACTGTTATACATTATGAGTAGTTCATATTACTTTAGTCAAACACAAGTCCTACAGCTCATTGGCTGTGATAAATACTTAAGTGCTCTGTTGGCTAAAGTAAAGCTCAAATACAAAAATGTCTTATTTGCAACACGAAAAACCATAAATTAAAGTGGATCTTATAAATAACCTCCTTAACAGAAATTGAATAGGTGCAAACAAAGGAAAGGAAAGGGGTTAACAAAAAAAACAGTGAGTGAATATAGGCTATTCATAGTTAAGTGAGCACTTTTTAAAGCCCCTCTCATTTGGAATAATAGTCAATAAAAATATTTTATTTTAGCCTTAGACTTTAACTTCCGAATGTGGAGGAATATACACACTTTGCTTATTACTTACGTGGAAATATTTATTTGAAAAGATGGTTAAAGGATAAAAAAAATTGAAGAAAAATCATTCCGCAGTATTGGTTGGCTCAAGGAAGGCACTTGAATATTACAGCAAAGCTGGCTTGTTTATCATAAATTGATAACCCTGGAGAACATAAATTTTAGTATTGCAACAAGGAAAAAAACTTTATTTTCATTATATCAAGCTTTCATAACACCAAAGAGAGTAAATGTCAGTACTGCTCTTAAGAATGGTAAAGTTTGGGAACCACTACAATAAGGGCGATCTCGTGTAAATTGTTCGTATGAATGAACATAAAGGCCACACGTCTAAATTTAACACTGGATAAAATAAATGTCCATGAATACAAGTATCAGATTATGTTCAACATTAATTCAGTAGCAGTGGGCATTTTAATCTGTCACTTAACCTCCAGAATACAAACATGACCACTTCAATTATGTGTATGACAAATACAGTGATGTGTTTGTACTGTATTTTATATATGTATATATAATATATATGTTTATATATATACACCGAGTGTTCACAAAAAATGATAATAAACACCAGAGTGAGGTAGATAAGTACAAATGTAATATATTTAATCCAGAGACCAATAATCTAATGTCCATAGTTATCCTGCTAATGCAGTGGCAATGTGCAGGGGCGTGTATGCAAACTTGTGTATGTGTCATTGTAACCAGCCTGTGCGCAGGTATGCATGCCTGACATAACCGCTCAGTACCGCACGGTCGTAGTCTCGGAGGTGCTACTTATATACAGTTCCTGCAGGGNTGCATGCCTGACATAACCGCTCAGTACCGCACGGTCGTAGTCTCGGAGGTGCTACTTATATACAGTTCCTGCAGGGCGTGTTACCGGAATACTTTGAGGAATTTCCTTTAGATGCTCGTGAGGCGTGTGGTTTCAGCAGGACGGGGCCTTACCTCTTTTCGCCATTGTGGTTTGCCGGCACCTCGACATGCACTTGCACAACCTGTTGATAGGTGGGGAGCCTCCATAGCATTGCTACAACACTCACTTGACATCACACCNTGCATGCCTGACATAACCGCTCAGTACCGCACGGTCGTAGTCTCGGAGGTGCTACTTATATACAGTTCCTGCAGGGTGTGTTACCGGAATACTTTGAGGAATTTCCTTTAGATGCTCGTGAGGCGTGTGGTTTCAGCAGGACGGGGCCTTACCTCTTTTCGCCATTGTGGTTTGCCGGCACCTCAACATGCACTTGCACAACCTGTTGATAGGTGGGGAGCCTCCATAGCATTGCTACAACACTCACTTGACATCACACCACCTGACTTCCAGCTGTAGAACCACATCAAAGCCATGGTGTATGCTATACCACTTGACACGAGGGATGAGCTCTTCACGCCGGAAACCTTTGCACATGGGCGTCGCAACATGCTTCAGCATTGCACCGCCTGTGAAGTCGGAGGTGGCGGACAGTCTGAACAGACGCTTTGAACAGAGACATCGAAATGTCACTCTGTACCCATACATTCAGCCCAAATACGAGGGTTATTCGGAAACTAAGCTCCGATTTCTTGTAAAACGTAAACCATCAGAGATGTTTATCAAAAAACTTATTTTATTTTATTTCTTACATGTTTCTCTATTTTTATACATAGTTTCCATATTTGTTTAAACATTTGTCATAACGTTCTACAAGATTTTGTATGCCTAAGTCATAGACCTCTGCCTCCTGTGAGGATAACCAGTCTGTAACTGCTTATTTCACCTCGTCATCTGTGGCGAAGCGCTTGACTCCCTAAAGGCGTTTGCCTTTGGAGGAGGTCTGGAAGTATCTGGACATCTCCTTCACTTCTAGGGGGGGGTTAAGTCTTTCAAGGCTGGCCTTGAGAAGCCTTTGAGATGGCTTACCTCAGTTCCTTTAAAACCTTATCAGGGGATGGAGATCCTGCGAGTCTTCTTACTACCTTCCTTTATCTACCAACTTTCCTTCGCTCGTGTCACTAAGGGCATTCTGAAGGCCACGGATGTCCTTATTAGGGCCTCCATATGTCGTTGGTTGATACTTCCCAAGGATGTTGCTCTGGGCTTCTTCCACGCGCCAGTCTCGTCTGTGGCGTTGGGAGTCCCCTCTCTTCTGAAATCAGTTCCTTTGTGGATTTTAGGTCGGCTGCGTAACGTCTGAAAGTCCGACTATGACCCAGCGCGAGATCTTTTTAAATTACCTCACTTTTCTCGTAAGGGGTAATGGGCGGAGAGTGCTGCTGTGACGAGTGGGCGGGTCCTTCACACTTCTTCCAAAATTAAAACCTTTTGGCGCACAGTCTGGTTAGGCTATGTTGACGGTACTGATATGGAGCCCACCACCCCCTCTTGAACCACCTCTACCTCTCGGCTTTCTCAGGGGGCCGGAAGGGGGGTCCCTTCGTCTGATTTCATTTATTATGTGCAGTTAATCAGCAACAGTCTCCCAACAAGGGTGAGAACTAGTAGAGGCAGGAGGGGCCCCTCTGGCTCCNAGTTAATCAGCAACAGTCTCCCAACAAGGGTGAGAACTAGTAGAGGCAGGAGGGGCCCCTCTGGCTCCATGCCTAAGTGTCGGGCGGGGTGTGCAGATGCCGAGACCGCGTATCATGTAGTGCAGCAATGCCCTCGCACCCATTATGCGCGGTTCTCTCGGCATGACCACCTCGTGGGGGTGGTAGCAGACCACCTTGTTGAGAAGGGGTTCCAAGTACGTCGCGAAACAAGATTTAGGACTGCCGATGGACTGTGAAAATCTGACTTGGTGGCCTTCAAACCTGGTCAGGAATCCGCCTATATTCTGGACGGTCAGGTCATCCAGTGTCGAGGGTTAAAATGTTATTTTGACAAAAAACGTGTTCGCTACGAGAAGAACCAGGACGTGATAAAGTCAGTGATGGATGAGTTTAGGGTGGCTGGGGTGATCGTACTCCCGATCACTGTCTCGTGGAAGGGGGTGTGGTTTCCCCAGTCACTCTCTTCTCTGAGGGTGCTTGGTGTTAGTGAGGCTCTTTTGAGGTCTGTGCCTACCCGCACTCTCTTCGGCTCGCTTATGTGTTGGCGACGTTTCTGCCGCTCAACCAAACAGGGTACCCATGTCCCGTGATTATAGTGGTCTTCGGACATTTCCTTGTTTTCTTCGTTTATATTCAATTGGTAGGATGGTGGGTGGATTGCCATGCCTGGTGTTTTTCTATATTGTGCGATCTGAGTGTTATGTTTTGTTGTGTTAATTTGTGTTAGTCTGGTGGGCCTTGCATTCGNAGTGAGGGATGTCTATCTTCCTGTTCCTGGCTTCCCCTGATCACCTCTCCTACCGGCTGGTGCCTGCTCGGCCTTGTACCTCTATTACCATTCTCAGTTGTTATTATCATTAACCTATCCTTTTATGGCGAATGTAAGGCATATTTTTCGACACCCTTAATTTATTAAGTGATACCAATTGGCAAGAATACCTAAAAATAGCAGAACAAGTGAAAATCGCTCGGCGCCAAGTATGGACTGTACGGTGGGTGATCAATCNATAGGCCTGCGTGTCATGGTTGGTAGGTGGTCTCTCTGGGAGCATTAAGGTTCTTCTTCTCGTATCTTCAAGAAGTGAGGGATGTCTATCTTCCTGTTCCTGGCTTCCCCTGATCACCTCTCCTACCGGCTGGCGCCTGCTCGGCCTTGGACCTCTATTACCATTCTCAGTTGTTATTATCATTAACCTATCCTTTTATGGCGAATGTAAGGCATATTTTTCGACAACCTTAATTTATTAAGTGATACCAATTGGCAAGAATACCTAAAAATAGCAGAACAAGTGAAAATCGCTCGGCGCCAAGTATGGACTGTACGGTGGGTGATCAATCTGTACGTTATTCAAAAGATCTGATCAGATTTTGGGTGTGAATGGCAGAATGGGGTCTGGCATTGTCATGCAGCAACAAAACTCCACATGTCAGAAGGCCACGTCGCTTATTGCGTATTGCACATCGAAGTTTAGTCAGGGTAGCGCAGTAAGCGGCTGCATTGATTGATTTCCCTTGCTGCATAAACGCGACTAACAAGACTCCATGTCTATCCCAAAACACGGTTGCCATAACCTTGCGGGTTGAGATTGTCCGCTTGGCCTTGACGTTGACAGGTGATGTCGGGTTACGCCATTTCATTGACTGACGTTTAGACTCTGGGGTCTTTTGAGAAACCCACGCCTCGTCCCCTGTGTCAATCTTCTCTAAAAATGGATCATCTTCCTTATGATATCGGTCCAAAAAATCAAGAGCACAAGCCATTATTTTTATTTGGTGTTCTTAAGTAAGCAGCCTGGGAACCCAACGTGCAANGGCTGCATTGATTGATTTCCCTTGCTGCATAAACGCGACTAACAAGACTCCATGTCTATCCCAAAACACGGTTGCCATAACCTTGCGGGTTGAGATTGTCCGCTTGGCCTTGACGTTGACAGGTGATGTCGGGTTACGCCATTTCATTGACTGACGTTTAGACTCTGGGGTCTTTTGAGACACCCACGCCTCGTCCCCTGTGTCAATCTTCTCTAAAAATTGATCATCTTCCTTATGATATCGGACCAAAAAATCAAGAGCACAAGCCATTATTTTTATTTGGTGTTCTTTAGTAAGCAGCCTGGGAACCCAACGTGCAAACAATTTGTGAAATTGCAAATTTTCAGATACAATTTTGTGCAAAGTTGTTCTACCCACATTCGGAAATTCCAATGCTAAAGTTGAAATTGTGAATCGCCGGTCTTCACGAATCTTTTGGTCCACGGCTTTGACCAAATCTTCTGTGATCACTGATGGTCGGCCTGATAGCGGTTCATCATTGACATTTTCCCGCCCGTCTTTGAAAGCTCTCATCCACTTACGCACTTTGCTGTCACTCATCGCATTGGGGCCATACACTTGACTTATCTGTAGATGAACTTCCGCTGCTGAAACGTTCCTTGCTGTCAAAAACCGAATCACTTACCGTATTTCACAGTCGGCAGGCTGATCAATTGTTTTAAACATTTTGAACTGACACTGTAAACAGCACACTGCAATAATACCAATGCAGATGGCTTCGTTTGACGAGCAAGGCAAGCTGGGAGTCGGTGCGCATGAGCGTTACAATGTTCGCGCAACATTCGATNAATGGCTTCGTTTGACGAGCAAGGCAAGCTGGGAGTCGGTGCGCATGAGCGTTACAATGTTCGCGCAACATTCGATTAGCTACGGCGATTCGGACCTTACTTTCCGAATAACCCTCATATGTAACTAAAGTGCCATGTCATTGCACTACATGTAGCTTAGTTATTGTGATTTCCTAGCGACCCCTGCACTTTACCACTGCCATAAGCAGGTTGACTATGGTCGTTATACAATTGGTTCCTTCATGAAATATGCTTAATTTGTACTTATATACCCCACTCTGGTGTTTATTATAATTCGTTCGTTAACATCCACTATATATATATATATATGTGTGTGTGTGTGTGTGTGTGTGTATGAAAGATGCATATATGTTATTGTCAATGTCTTTACTTATAAGAAGAAATCGATTTGGAAGCTTATGGTGTAATGAGCTTCATCCAGAGAAGTATGCAAAGAAGGCACAAATAAAATATATTATCAGCAGTTGGAGGTTAATATCAACCAAATGAAGTGGCATGATGCAGATTTCTCAGCCCTGTTAGAGAGAAAAGATGCATAACAGATAATTTATATGGTTTTTATTACATTCTGAGATTTATATTTAAGTCAGAAAAACCATAGCTTAGGCCTTAGCTTCTTTAGCAATTACGAAAATACACTAATTCAACCAACGACCTAGTTTTGAGTTAATTTATATAGTTTTTATTACATTCTGAGATTTATATTTAAGGCAGCAAAACCATAGCTGAGGCCATAGCTTCTTTATCAATTACTAAAATACACTACTTCAAACAAAGACCTAGTTTTGTACTTGTTTCATAATAGCTNCCATAGCTTCTTTATCAATTACTAAAATACACTACTTCAAACAAAGACCTAGTTTTGTACTTGTTTCATAATAGCTGAAAATTGCTTAGAACATTTCCAACACCTAAAAACTCCTTATTTACTGCCATATGAACCATGCTTTCATTTTTGCGCGGCTGTAATAATCTTTCCATATAACACGTATGTAGAACGGCTGTTCNGCCATATGAACCATGCTTTCATTTTTGCGCGGCTGTAATAATCTTTCCATATAACACGTATGTAGAACGGCTGTTCATCTCTAAGATCGGGATATTGCCTAACCGAAAAATATAAGGTCCGAAACAAATTCATACAAGCAAACAGCTTACCAGTACCAGCTAAATGTGCAAAGTTTACCTAATGAGAGAAATAAAGGTAATATCACATCAGCATGGGCAACGCGTGGAAAGATAAGACCCAAATTCTGCTGAAGAGCCATCTACATATTATAAAATACATTAGTTTAGCAAAATATATGTAATCAAACTTGTAAATAAATTATATTTGATGAAAATTGATATACATTACAAATGGATATATAAGTTGTTAACTGAGCACTTTTGAAATGTGTTTATCTCAGATCTCATGAAATGTGGTTAACTGAGCTCTCATGAAATGTGGTTACCTGAGCTCTCACGAAATGTGGTTTACTGAGTTATCATGAAATTTGGTTTACTGAGCTCTCATGAAATTTGGTTTAGTGAGCTCTTATGAAATATGTTTAACTGGGCTCTTAAGAAATTCAGTTAACTGAGCTCTCATGAAATTCAGTTAACTGAGTTCTCATGAAATGGAATTAACTGAGCTCTTATAAAATGCAGTTAAATGAACTCTTATGAAAGCCCTGCATAAAATCTACTTTTCGGCCTGTTTTGCATCCTACCACAACATGCAAAGTTAGTGTTGTCATTTATGATTACAATACTNAAAATCTACTTTTCGGCCTGTTTTGCATCCTACCACAACATGCAAAGTTAGTGTTGTCATTTATGATTACAATACTCGTGTATCAATAAAGTGAAACTATGAAATTGTTAAAAGCGCATATTTGCCCCTACATTAGTAGCATGAATATTCTAACCATTGTGCGCATAAAACTAACATAAATCAAGAAAATTCATNTATTTGCCCCTACATTAGTAGCATGAATATTCTAACCATTGTGCGCATAAAACTAACATAAATCAAGAAAATTCATTTCTGTGTCCACAAAATCAAACAGTTCACTTTTAGTGTCATATAAAGAGATGAAACAAATGTAATAAAAGTACAATGGTAAATCAAAAAGTAAGTTTCCTTATTTTATGTAGGGGAACAGGCAAAATTGGTGAAGATACAAAACACCTTTTTATTTTGGCTCATTTATTTTTTTTTCGACATAATCAACCAAATTATTTAAGTATTTTTCATTGCCTGAAATAAGGTATTCCATTCCCTGACAACAGGAAGTAGCGTCCTACTCATTAAGCAATTTCGCCACTGCGTCTTTTACTTCGTTGTAGCTGGATAATCGTCTGTTCCGTAGATGTTACTTTATCTCGTCAAACAGAATAAAGTTCGATGGTAAAATTCGAATTTTACGGTGGATGGCGAGCATATTGAAAATGCCAGGTGTTCAGTAAGGCTGTTGTGTTGCGGGCGATATGAGGCCTGGCGTTATAGTTCCATAACTCCACACTTCATGCAAGTAGACCATCTACGGTTAGACGATTTTCCAACGATGACGAAACGAAAGACGTAGTAATGAAATAGCTTAATGAGTAAGAAGCCCTTTATATCATCAGGGAATGGAAAGACCTCAGCCCAAGCTATGAAGAATAGTTAAACAAATTTGGTGTTGATGTCGAAAAATAATGGAATGGTGCCTAAATAAAAAAGGGGTTTTGTACATTGGCCTATCTTTAACCACTCACCTACAAATAATAGGGAAACTTACTTTTTGACTTATCCTCGTATAAAATTATAATTTTCTGAAATACTTTAATTCACATATCTGCATAAGGTAAAAATACTTGAAATTTTTTGGTGTTGAGATTTTTAATATAATATACCGATTTAATATGTTTATTTGTAAAACAGAAGAGAAATATTTCATGTTTATCCAATATTATATATAATATTTCATTATTGACTAAAAATGTTGTGCTGAGGATTATTAAATTTGTAATGAAATAATTAATTTTTTGTAAGTCTTAATTGAAGATAATATTAGTTGTATCTCACGAATTTTACGCATAGTTAAAATTCTGAATGAAAATTATTTTTAAATCTGAATGATGTCATATTTTGATATGGACTACCCTGTTCCTTTAAATATAATATGTCCAGAGGTTCACAGAAAAAGTCAGTTATTATGAAATGCTCTTGTCAACCCACCTTGGGGACATTTGGCACTCCCGGGTCCAACCGAAGTAACTGGTCAGTCAAGTTTAGCATTTCTTTAATTCAAAATACATAGAGCCAGAACTAGTTAATTATATATACACATAAATTTTTCTTGATTGGGTTTATTTAAAATTTATGCTTTCATTTTATCTACATAACTCATCAAATTCATCGACCACTGAACTATCAAAATTTGTTCTCGATATTTATTTGTATATTATGTTCCGCAAAACAATTTGCATAAAAGTGAATTTTTTTTAAATTAACCATCCTTATATGAAAAACAATTTTCAGTTTAAACCCAGCAAACNATTTGCATAAAAGTGAATTTTTTTTAAATTAACCATCCTTATATGAAAAACAATTTTCAGTTTAAACCCAGCAAACTAATTATGTTAATAAGCCTACCTTTATCCTGCCATTTTTTCATTCGAGAAATCTTGGCTTGCACCCAATTATCGCAAGAACTTCCATCTTTGTAGCAGTAAGCAATGTCTCTTTGATGTTTTCGTCCACATNGGCTTGCACCCAATTATCGCAAGAACTTCCATCTTTGTAGCAGTAAGCAATGTCTCTTTGATGTTTTCGTCCACATACTTTTGAGTAACGGCATCTCCTGAAGCGTAAAGATTATCAGAAAATTATTTTATATTTTTTTCAGCTCTCTGAAATTGAAATGTTAATCACTAAAATTACCAACATGCACAAACAGTGAGGTATTAAAAGCCGATAAGGGTGATTGAGGTGAGTATGGAACAGCGCCGGAATGAAAGGGCGTGGGAAACGGGAGATCCTCGAGAATACCCGCTGAACAGCGGTATTGTCTGGCACGACTCCCACGTGCGAACATCGGGCAGTTGCCCGGCCGGAGATTGAACCCGATTCGCCTTGGTGGGAGGCGAGCAAGATAACCACTAAGCCACCGCGATCCCTTATTCCTACCAGGACAAATTTTTTTGAGAGGTATAAAATTGCATATAGTGTTTAAATCACTTTTCCTCTCGTACAATTATCTAAATATGTAACATTAAACACTACAGAAAGAAGTGAATAAACACACTTCATCTTTAGCTACAAGCACNAACATTAAACACTACAGAAAGAAGTGAATAAACACACTTCATCTTTAGCTACAAGCACTCTACATTTAAAACGATAAGTTGTAGTAAAATGTAAAGCTCTCTCTGACTTGTCACGAAAATAGAAGCACATGTAGCTTAACGAAAGAGTTTTGTTTACTTGAGTATTTAAGATATTAGTCTACATTTAACTAATTGTTATAATATAATGAATTAACAAAGAACACGCATGTAAGAAACAAAAAAATAGAAATACTCTTGAATATGAGTCTGGTCCAAACCAATCAATATTATTTTGTGATATGCAGTAAGTTATAAGTATCTGCGGTTGTAATTTAATANTGAGTCTGGTCCAAACCAATCAATATTATTTTGTGATATGCAGTAAGTTATAAGTATCTGCGGTTGTAATTTAATAGGACATCTGGTATTAAAATAAATACTTATATGGACTCAACCACAATATATGTACACATGTTAATTTTTTCTCTGCAGAAACAGCACACATAACTAAATAAGTTCTTGAAACACAAGTTACTATTTCCATTCCATTACGATATGTCCAATGGCACCTAAGATTTGACACATAATATATTTGTATTTATATGTACACGAATTTTGGGACCATAAAAAATGTGGAAAAATTCCAATGCATCATTTTTCTATTAACAAATACAAATAATTTACAAATAGAATAATTTGCTTTGCAGGAATATTTCACTGAGTATACTCAGATTCGGAATAGGGTGGGAGTTTTATTAAAACGAAAGTGCTAAATTATATTTAGCTGATTTATGTAAAACACTTTGCACAGAAGAAGACGCACTGATTATTTACCAAAGTGTAACTATCACCTGGTTTATACACCAGTGAACAGTTTCAACAAAAATTAATGAAATGGAAACCTGAGTACTGTCACTATAACGATAAACAATTTTTAGTTCAGACAAACGATTTAAATAAACCTTTGTACAAAAAATTCTAGTACAATTTACATGCAATATGAAGAGCTCGCCATTTTCAGTTAAACTAGTCCAAACCCTGCACTGTCCCATGGTGCTGCGAACATTGTCATCCACCATAGTTTCACACCATATGTTTTTCTTTTTCACAGTGAGGTGTCTTTTCGTTTCCACCAAGACAATTTTTTTCTTAAAAATAAATAAAACTCGGCACAAAAGGCTACAAACTATCTGTTATTTTTGGGATTTAAGGCAGTATATAGTGGGTGTGATCTATTCCACATTCTTCTTCGGAGTAATATAAGTGTGAAAAAGAGCCACATCGAGGCAATTCTTACGATCGAAAACATTTTCATTTTATTCTGGCAAAGCATTGTGTAAGCTATNTTTTCATTTTATTCTGGCAAAGCATTGTGTAAGCTATTCAGGTAAGGCCTGCAGGTGTGCAAGTTGGACAGACAATTCCTCATCTCCTTGCCTTCAGTACCACTTGTCTTGTGAAATAGGCGAGAAAAGTCACCCACGTGGTACTGCTCACTCGTAACTCTGCCACTCGTCAAGTCAGTCCAGAATAGATTAACTAATTAAGGAGCCCCCCTGCAGCACCAGTTGGTAGATGCGGGCAACCTTATGTTTCACCCGAGAGCCCAGACCTGATGAAAAAGTCAAGTTAGCATATTATTAAAAAACATCAGTTAGCATATAACTCAAAAGAATGTGGTTGCACAAAATATTGAATATGAAGCACCCTGCCCAAAACAGACAGCTGCTGTCCAAATTAAAATTGAATTTTTTCTTTCCAACATTCTCTAAATTTCAGTGACTGCTTCTATTTAATCAGAAGGAACACTTCATAGCTCCCACATTTTGAAACATTCTCCCGCCTGTTGGTGCACTTAGAAATTGTATCGAAATTATGTAAATACAATGCTGGAAAGGGGATAAATTGCACTACGAATAAACCATCCTACAACCACGAAAACGACTTAAATAACGAGAGTATATGCTGATATATACATGATCCCATGTTGATGAGTTTGCATTTGACCGCACACCCGACAGTAGTTGCTGCAAGCGCTGACAGGCGATTGCAGGCACAGGCATCAAGTCAAAGTCATATTACCGCGAGAAACAGAAGACGATAAAAAATGCAATTGACAGACATTGAGAGATGACTAATATTCGGGATGAAAACCACAGGGTGGTCGTATCGCCGTATAGCCCACCATGTGGATCGTTCGGACCACACTGTCCGATGCTGTTGGGAGCAATGTATAAATAAAGGCACCCACACACGAAGGACCGGGTCAGGGTGGACGATTTTGACTAGAAGGCGAGAGGATCGACAGATTATCTACCAAGCGCTGGGGGATCACATGGTAACCCAGTCCACGGTACTGTACAGTGTTGGGGTTCCTGTGTGCCCACGAAACATTTCCCTTTGCCTTGCAGGGCGAATCTGTGACCCCAGAAAACGTTACATGTACTGCCATTAACTCAGCAACAGCAGCCACTTNTTTGCCTTGCAGGGCGAATCTGTGACCCCAGAAAACGTTACATGTACTGCCATTAACTCAGCAACAGCAGCCACTTCTTTTGATGTGTTAACAGGCCAGAGCAATGTGGAACACCACAGACTGGTGATGCGTTGTTTTTAGCAATGAATGCTGCTTCGTTATGGGGACTGATGAATATCGCACCCTGGTGTAGACGGCACCTGATGAATGCCACTTTTCCAATCTCGTTGCAGAACAGCAAACTTCCCCCTTGGAATACCTTATGCTCCGGTTAGCCATAGTATACAATAGCCAATCCGCTCTTGTTGTGNTTTGCCTTGCAGGGCGAATCTGTGACCCCAGAAAACGTTACATGTACTGCCATTAACTCAGCAACAGCAGCCACTTATTTTGATGTGTTAACAGGCCAGAGCAATGTGGAACACCACAGACTGGTGATGTGTTGTTTTTAGCAATGAATGCTGCTTCGTTATGGGGACTGATGAATATCGCACCCTGGTGTAGACGGCACCTGATGAATGCCACTTTTCCAATCTCGTTGCAGAGCAGCAAACTTCCCCCTTGGAATACCTTATGCTCCGGTTAGCCATAGTATACAATAGCCAATCCGCTCTTGTTGTGTTACGTGGAACATTGGTGGCCCTGCGGAATGTGGATAAGATCCTACGCCCCCTTCCGCTCCTATAACTGGTCGAGATTCCAGGTGCGATATTTCATAAGGATAATGACTAACCACGCATAGCATGGGTAGCCCAGGACTACCTCCGTCATGTCCAAACTCTACCTTGACCTTCCCACTAGCCTGACATGTCACCAGTCAAGTATGTGTGGGACCAGTTGAAATACCAGCTGTCGCCATGCAACAGCATTAAGGATTTGAAACACATCGTCCAACAATTGTGGGCCCGCCTGCCTCATGACAGCATCTGGCATCGGTTGGATTCTATGCCAGACTATGTAGCAGCGTATATCGATTTGCGAGGGGGTGCGATACACTATTGAAGATGACTGGATGGTGCACCACAGATCCTTATGTAGCTGTCCTGCTGCTTTGTTTTTGTGAACTTGTACATTACTCATCTGTAGCACTACCTTTGCAATGCTTGAGGACCATCCGATCCATACTTCTCTGTACTCGGTTTTTACTGTCTGGCAATGTATATACACATACCTGCATGCTATGCAGTTTTCCCGTCTCATCTTTATTCTGTTACGATTGTGTTTTGCATCCAATGTCTCATCTGACGCGTCTATTTCAAGCCACAAACATAGTGAATTCTGGTGTTTATTCTCTGTTGAATTATNTCCAATGTCTCATCTGACGCGTCTATTTCAAGCCACAAACATAGTGAATTCTGGTGTTTATTCTCTGTTGAATTATCTAATTTGTTATTGCGTCTGATTAATTTTAGTTTAACTCTTAACGGTACTGAATTACTTTTTCTAAATTTATATGCAATAGTCTATTAGCATTTTCTGTGGTTTTTTCGTGGGGATTTTAGTCTCTGACAATCCAATTTTTTTAAAATTGTTTTGAAATTTTTTAATTGTTTTAAAAAATTGGAAGACAAATCTGTATTATTTAACTGTCCAACTATACTTCGTTAAGGCTTTGGTCTTAAAATGTTTTATCTACACTCATTTACAAATAAAATGTATCATCCTTTAGGTGCCATCGCAGGGGCACATAATTACAGAGTTGTAATTCGTCAGTCATATCCCGCAGCTGTGTGATGTTTATTTTGCTAGCGATTCTCTAAATTTTGCTTTAACTCAAGCTTACAGCCTACAGGAAATTCTAAACTGCATAGGCACAGTAAAGAAAGCTGTGTCATATTTTTTAATGCTCGCCCAGACAACAAGACATTTAAGAAATTTTATACAGAAAAGGAATCCTAGTAATCAGTGAACCAAAATTTTTAAACTATGTCAAACTCGATAGGTTGAGCTCCAAGATTCTTTGTTGATGTTTAGTGAACTTTACGATCATATATGCGAAACACTGTCGGAACACCAAGAAGATTGTAACTCAGAAACGTCTACAAAAGCATTAAAGGTTAATTCTGCTTCGCATCAGAGTAAATTTATAGTTTCACTTGAGGTGTGTTGCGAAATATTTGGCCTAAAAATCAACTTATCAAACTTTTTACAAGCTAAAAAGTGTGATCTCTCTTTGTGCGTTAAGTATGCAGAATCTCTGAAGTCTCAAGTCCAACATCTTCGCAACAAAGCCACCAATAAATTTAATGTTATTCATTATATTGCCCAGAAACGGGCACAGGTAATAATGAAGAGGTCGGGGGAAGAAAGTTCTTACCCTAAATTTGGTGGAAATCGGGGTTATTGCGATTTCTGTTATTTGGCAACATGTACTACGCCTTGGCTGCATGCAGTTTGATTTTCCTCCACTATAAAGTGCTGGCTACTCTATGAACCGTTTTGACTGTCGCTGTTTAGGTATATTATTATAGATCAAGACACTACTATCCCATTGGGTCAACATCGCAGGTGCATATCTTTCTCGTAATCCTGTTAAAATGAGACTAATCTGCTATGATTGGAATAGTGATTGTGATGAACCTAGGGACGACAATGATGCTGATCCAACCCATTAACCACCAAATATTCGGGAATTTTAAAATAATGTAAGTGTAGCTTAGCATTATATTGACGCGAGTAACCTCAAATGAGTTTGCTTAACATTCTTGCACATTTCTTATTACAGATTACCCGTATGTATACCAAATATTAATTTAATATATAGAGAAACAAGTCTTGTCTGTGATATATGCTAGTTTCAGTGTTTTATGTTATGTAACGAATAATGGCACAAAATGTTTTTGAGGGTTAGCATTATTTAGAGCCCAAAAAAAATGCTCTAAGAGTTAGCACGTCATTGTTCCCAAATTATTATTGTTATCTAATAGTTTAANTCCAATGTCTCATCTGACGCGTCTATTTCAAGCCACAAACATAGTGAATTCTGGTGTTTATTCTCTGTTGAATTATGTAATTTTTTATTGCGTCTGATTAATTTTAGTTTAACTCTTAACAGTACTGAATTACTTTTTCTAAATTTATATGCAATAGTCTATTAGCATTTTCTGTGGTTTTTTCGTGGGGATTTTAGTCTCTGACAATCCAATTTTTTAAAAATTGTTTTGAAATTTTTCAATTGTTTTAAAAAATTGGAAGACAAATCTGTATTATTTAACTGTCCAACTATACTTCGTAAAGGCTTTGGTCTTAAAATGTTTTATCTACACTCATTTACAAATAAAATGTATCATCCTTTAGGTGCCATCGCAGGGGCACATAATTACAGAGTTGTAATTCGTCAGTCATATCCCGCAGCTGTGTGATGTTTATTTTGCTAGCGATTCTCTAAATTTTGCTTTAACTCAAGCTTACAGCCTACAGGAAATTCTAAACTGCATAGGCACAGTAAAGAAAGCTGTGTCATATTTTTTAATGCTCGCCCAGACAACAAGACATTTAAGAAATTTTATACAGAAAAGGAATCCTAGTAATCAGTGAACCAAAATTTTTAAACTATGTCAAACTCGATAGGTTGAGCTCCAAGATTCTTTGTTGATGTTTAGTGAACTTTACGATCATATATGCGAAACACTGTCGGAACACCAAGAAGATTGTAACTCAGAAACGTCTACAAAAGCATTAAAGGTTAATTCTGCTTCGCATCAGAGTAAATTTATAGTTTCACTTGAGGTGTGTTGTGAAATATTTGGCCTAAAAATCAACTTATCAAACTTTTTACAAGCTAAAAAGTGTGATCTCTCTTTGTGCGTTAAGTATGCAGAATCTCTGAAGTCTCAAGTCCAACATCTTCGCAACAAAGCCACCAATAAATTTAATGTTATTCATTCTATTGCCCAGAAACGGGCACAGGTAATAATGAAGAGGTCGGGGGAAGAAAGTTCTTACCCTAAATTTGGTGGAAATCGGGGTTATTGCGATTTCTGTTATTTGGCAACATGTACTACGCCTTGGCTGCATGCAGTTTGATTTTCCTCCACTATAAAGTGCTGGCTACTCTATGAACCGTTTTGACTGTCGCTGTTTAGGTATATTATTATAGATCAAGACACTACTATCCCATTGGGTCAACATCGCAGGTGCATATCTTTCTCGTAATCCTGTTAAAATGAGACTAATCTGCTATGATTGGAATAGTGATTGTGATGAACCTAGGGACGACAATGATGCTGATCCAACCCATTAACCACCAAATATTCGGGAATTTTAAAATAATGTAAGTGTAGCTTAGCATTATATTGACGCGAGTAACCTCAAATGAGTTTGCTTAACATTCTTGCACATTTCTTATTACAGATTACCCGTATGTATACCCAATATTAATTTAATATATAGAGAAACAAGTCTTGTCTGTGATATATGCTAGTTTCAGTGTTTTATGTTATGTAACGAATAATGGCACAAAATGTTTTTGAGGGTTAGCATTATTTAGAGCACAAAAAAAATGCTCTAAGAGTTAGCACGTCATTGTTCCCAAATTATTATTGTTATCTAATAGTTTAACTGTTTCGTTGCAGGACGATGTAATTTCTCAACCTGCACCCACAGAAGGTGAAGTACGCAGTAGATCACCGTATCCTTCTGCAGAGAGTCCATTGCCTAGCCGAAAACGAAAAAGAAATACCAGTAAAAAGGAATGAAACAAGCAAAGTAAAATTGAAAGTATGTCTTACAGAAACAATAAATAACAACTAATTCCCGGACATTCTATTTGGGAATTGTGCAAGTGTGCATTAAATGCGAAGAAAACCTGCTACCAAAACGAAATGAAAAATGTAATGATTTTGGAATTTGGCTAACTTTTATAAGCAAAATGCCTATCTGTTTGGCCTAATAGAGGCGCACAATTTGAAAGAAGGTTTGGTTCAACATCAACTGAATCTTCTCGCAGTCAAAAATCATATTATTATATGATTAACTTTGATGGAAAACTGATTCGGGTATGTTGTAAATTATTTCTGGCTGTTCATGGCCTCCAAAACAACACGTGATGCTTGAAAAACATTTTTACACAAATCAAATCAGGATACACGCCAAAAACAACCAAAGTGGTAAATATGACAATCGTCCAAACTGTATTTATGACGAAAGAATGCAGGTGATTCATGAGCACATTAGAAGCATACATGTATACCAGACGCAATACAGCCGCATAGAGAATCCGAAACGAGTGTATTTTGATAATGACTTAAATATAACATGATTGAATAGAGATTATTTCCTTAAATACTGCGAAAACAGAAGTGTTGAACCTGTCACAGAACACAATTGCAGAAGAATACTTTGTGACAGCTACAACATTGGGTTTAAATTACATGAGTCAGATACTTGTAAGACATGTGAGACTAGCCAAATGGTAATAAATAGCCCAACAGCTAACGACGAATAGAAAAAAAAGACTATGACAGAAAAGGAAGTACATTTTAGTAGATCTGGGGCCATGAGGGACACGCTTAAGGAATACACTGGCAAGGCTAAAGAAAGGTCTGAGAATGTACACACCATCTCAATTGTATTGCTAACAGAGACAGTGATTGTATGAAACTATGGTGGATGACAATGTTCGCAGTACCAGCTGTGGGGGCCAAAACAAAAATTACAACATTGTTAGCCTTTACAGCTATCTTATCTCTACAAGTGTCTTCGGTGAAATTGTACGATATTACTCAATAACGGAACATACGTGTCTACCATTTAATCGCGATTTCGCTAAGATTGAGAAATACCAAAATAATCAGTTCTAGTTCGTTTATTACCCAGACCAGTGGAGAGATGCGATTTCAAAGAGAGAAAAAAAACTAAGTTTACAGTTACAACATAACTAATTAAGACATCCTTGACTTCTGCAAATTACAAAACCACCTAAACACAAAAAAAANTTTACAGTTACAACATAACTAATTAAGACATCCTTGACTTCTGCAAATTACAAAACCACCTAAACACAAAAAAAAAAAAGAGCGATGAACATTGCAACACAAATTTCAAAAAGGGTATTTGCATTAATATTTAACAAAAATACACNAAAAAAAAAAGAGCGATGAACATTGCAACACAAATTTCAAAAAGGGTATTTGCATTAATATTTAACAAAAATACACCCATGACGGTGAAAATAAAGCATTACGTGAATGCAGAGTTTCTTTGTATTTCCCTGAAAAAGAGAGAAAAAGCGNACCCATGACGGTGAAAATAAAGCATTACGTGAATGCAGAGTTTCTTTGTATTTCCCTGAAAAAGAGAGAAAAAGCGGTGTCATCATCGGAGTTGATAAACAAATATGATGGTCCTAATTGCATAAATAAGAAAAAACGCAATGATCTTAAGGAGTTGCTTCCATACATACCGTCGATACATCATGGCTATTATAACAACCTTCGAGCAAACCCTGAAGAAAAATACTCGGAGGAAGATTGGAAAAACTCGAAAAATAGTTGATTAGGTTTTGTTACATTTTATCAGGACCAACATGTTTTCTAATGTGCATGTAAAACTAAAGCAAAGTAGCAATCCCTTCAATATATTCTAGTGCATTAGTAAGACAAAATTTATGTCATTTTGTATAATAAAATACTTTTGGTTCCATTTTTTTTTTTTTTTTTTTTTAGGCAATGCTAACCCACAGATATTAAGACAAACCTTAAATATTTATTACTTCCGTATGATACCTACAAGGGTCAGCACTTTCTTCCCATTCAGTTTTGGAATCACAACACAATACCAAGAACATCTGGAATACACGTTCAGAAATCAAAAAAGCAACAGGTGATGTTGAAGAAATCTATAGACAGTCAGTAAACATTCCCTTTTTAGACCACTTTATTAATCATATTTATCAGACTCTAGTTTAATGGAGAAAGACGATGCGGACTGCCTATAATGTGGCGAGTGTTACTCCACCTCTAATGAAGTTTGGGTGTCCTGTAAAATCTGTAAAACGTTGGCCCACAACTTGTGTGCTGGAATGTACAGTAAAGATGATGAAGCATTAACTTGTGAATTTTGTTGATAGGTAATTAGCCCCCAATGAATTTATGGAATTTGCAGTGCAAAGCATATATTAAACTTAGGACTAGCTCCTTTATTTTCTAACCTCTAATGACGGTTGGGAGTCCTGTCATCTCTGTTAAAAGTGGGTCCATAACTCTTGTTCTGAAATGGATAGTTAAAATGATGAAGCACAAATTTTTTAATTTTATAAAAAGGTCATTAGCCCCAATGGTTTTCTGGAATTTTCAGTGCAAGCATGTGTTAAACTTATCTCCTTTCTTTTATATCCCGTTCTGCCCCATTCAAGGGGTAGAACGGGACAAATGTAATTATGTTTTTTAAGCAGTTCCGAAAATTTTATTTCTTGTAATTTTTGTAGTTTCTTATATTGGGTGTCTTTCCTCACATTATAAACATTAAATTGCTACTAATGTTGAATATCCATTGTTCTTAATTAATGGTGTATGCTTAACTTAACACTTCTTATCCCTTTCCACCCCGACTTCCCTTATGTATTTTATTATCCCTTATGTATGGATTTATTATCCCTTATGTAATTTAGTCCTACTTTAAGAACTAAATTTATTTTTAATTTTTTAAGTATAATTTTGCTTGCAGCACTTATCACCACCAGTCATTTTACTAAATAAAAACAGCTCAGGGAAGTTGTGCTGTATGGAACCAATACTCTTAAATTCAATTTTCCAAGTTCAGTACTCTTTACAAAATTAATTCAATCATGATTGAGAAAATATTGTCAGGGTACAATATTTATGTTGATAATTGCATTCAAATGAAAATAGTAGCGCTTGCCAACTAATTCACCTAATTTTGTCCAACATTAAAATTCTGTTTCAGCTGTGCATGTAGTTTCGGCACAATTTTAAAGACCTTTTTAACTGGCAAATGTCTTCATAATACACAATACATAATTGGGATGGAATTGCATCTGTACATTAGAATAAAAAAATTATATTATTGCAGGAGCAAAATTACATTATGTGAAATGGCCATCACTTAAAAAAAACTAGGTAAAGTCACTGTACTGTTAATTGATTTTTTTAAATTCCCTTTGTGCATTGTCATACTGTCCCTGGCCACATGCGTATTTTTTCTATTGCGAAGGTAAAATTAGTTCAGTTGCTTTGGTCGTGGTATAGGAGCTGTACAAGTGTTTGTTTTCAACTACTTATTTGTTGTTGTGCAGGAGACTGTTGAAAGTATAGTGGCCCCTGCGCATCTTCCAGTCTGCTGTATCATTCTCCTCACATCAATAGCGTAGACTGAAACTAGACAAGTTTATACTACACTCAGGAAGAGTTAACTGTAGCGGTTTTAGGAATTCAATGTTACTATTATGCATTTTGTCAATGCTTTCAAAGAGTTAAATAATTATAAAATAAAGATCACATAACTGAGCTGAAGTGTTTTTAATTGTATTCACTACGCAAGCTGTTATATAATATTATAGAATTTCTTATTTGCTTATACAACCATTTGCATAATATCTGGTGTTAAAGGTTCCACCTGGCTATATATTGTGTGTCCGAGGTCTCTACGAGAATCTGTGGTGACAGTTCTTTGTGTAACGATGAAAAAAGTGTGCTGCACGTCCCAATAAATGGGACCGTAATTTTTTTGCACAAAAGAGACGAAAAAATATGTATTTACAGCCATTTTCACATATACAAAATCCACCTTACAAATTGAAATANGTTCGGCGTTGTGGGAATACTTCGGGATCTCCCCCTGGCCGCTGCACTCGTGTTCTTCCCGCTGTCACCTGATCCCACACCGTGACGCTATTCTCCTGCATGTCCGCCTTCCCATGCAAATGGTCGTCTTGTAGGGCCGATCTGGCGCCGTTCCCTTCGTCATGGCTGACAGGCCCTAAATCCTGATTGATGTTGTTCGCCTGTGAGCTTCGTTAGAGCGTGGTACGGACGAATAAAATATAGGGACGCCGCAGGCGTCAAACTATTCTAATAATCACATTTTTTGTACAAACTAAATGAAATTCAGAGTATTATTTTTTGTCACAAGAGTAAAAGTTTGGAGATCTATGTTCCAGGCAATAATTTTGATTACATTTAGCGCAGTAATAAACGCTCATACGTCTTTTTTTGGCAGGGCAATAGCTTCACATACTTCGCTTGCCTCTTTTATACCCGGTTATTCAACATTTGGTGTATCTTCTGTGTCTTAACACCTCTTTTATAGCATCTCTAACACGTTTTCTAATTTTAGGTTTATCTTCACCTTTTATTGCACACCACGGACGACACAATTAATAGCTTAGTTCTTTCATATAATTTCTTCTGCTCATTGGCTTGATCCCGCAAGTATTCGAATTAGATACATGCAATATATAGCTATTCAGCACACCCATGTTTTTCATTCCATAAAATAAGCACAGCGGTCAACGTCTTGTTTTGCGATTACAACTCAAGTGACCGCACATTTGGTCGAATATATCTTCAGCCCCTTAAGTTGTTTTGTAAGGCATTATGATTGAGGGTTTTTCCGTTACAGGATCAATAGTTGGTTCATCATGCATCGTAGATATTAGTAGAACTGTCTTTTGAGGCTTGGGTTTGTAACTTACTAGTGTCAGTTTATCGTGGAAACTAAACATAGATGTGCTTACACGACGTGATGAGTTGTGCTTGAACTCAGCTGGTATTTCTTTTTTATTTGCTTTTAAATTCTGAGAAATGTCAACTTGTATGGTTCTGCCAGAAGTTGCTCAGCTAAGGCCACAGACGTAAACAAATGATCTGCAGTGATGTTACGATTACTCCCATAAATGGTCTTTGTAAGCAGTTTGCAGTAATGAATACCAAGAGGCTCGGCAGGGCCGATTTCTCCGTTTTTTCCCAAGTATGGGTAAGCATCAAACATGTATTAACTGTTCACATCGCAAGCCAAAACTATCTTGATTCCATATTTCGCCGGTTTATTTGTTATATACATCCTAAATAGACATCGCCCTCTGAACGCAAGTAACTGTTCATCTATAGTTACATAAGAGCTTGATTTATAAAGATCTCGACATCTCTGAATGAAAATCTCCCAGATGTTTCGAATTGGTGCAAATTTGTCAAACTGCCTTCTATATTCATGGGTACTACGATCATCAAAATGAAAGCAGCGCAAGAGGAACTCAAAGCTTTCTAATCCCATAGTAGCTATGTATTTTGATCCGCAAAGTATAGGATCAAAAAGCTCTTTGGTTGGTAAATCATTATTACCCATAGCGCCACTGAAAATTATAAGACCGAGAAGTCCATGAAGTTCCTNAATCTCCCAGATGTTTCGAATTGGTGCAAATTTGTCAAACTGCCTTCTATATTCATGGGTACTACGATCATCAAAAGGAAGGCAGCGCAAGAGGAACTCAAAGATTTCTAATCCCATAGTAGCTATGTATTTTGATCCGCAAAGTATAGGATCAAAAGNGCTATGTATTTTGATCCGCAAAGTATAGGATCAAAAAGCTCTTTGGTTGGTAAATCATTATTACCCATAGCGCCACTGAAAATTATAAGACCGAGAAGTCCATGAAGTTCCTCTGTTCTAGTCAGTGAAATGGTCGAACTTTGCTGTTTGTATTTGATGGCGTTGACTGAAATATTCTCCTTAGTGCGTAGCAGTATTTCATCCATCATACCAGGGGTGAAAAACTTTTCGAAGCATTCTAATGGCTTTATGACATATCTTCCATCTTGTTTTGGATCGGGAAAAATGNCATACAAGGGGTGAAAAACTTTTCGAAGCATTCTAATGGCTTTATGACATATCTTCCATCTTGTTTTGGATCGGGAAGAATTTTAACCATGTTCCTGGCAGCAGTTCTGTTTGACTTTGGTCTGTTGGAAATTTCTCTAGACCAGATGTAATTGTTCTTACCTCTCACAACAGCTGTAGCAGGCAAAACAATGAGAGCTTCCGTTGCCTGTGTTTCTGATGCTGAAGGGTTTTGTAGATCTGATAAATTTTGCACACTGGACGGTGATGATAATGAAATATCTTGGTCGTCAGGATCTTGGTAAGGGTCAGGATCATTTGTCACAATATTTTGTTGGTCATCTTCGAGTCGGCATGGAGATAAAGTGGGATCAGCCGCACTGCCATCAGAATCGTAGTCCTCAACTTCCAAAAGATCTTAAATTTCGCTTTCAGAGGCGTCGTTTTGCAGGAATTCTGCTGTCTGATCCTCGTCGAGATCCATTTATAAAATAAAACATGCATTTTTTAACTAATAAATATGAAAAAAAATAACAAAAATTTAAAAATCTAGAACAAGTCAATAGTAATAAACCTACCTTTAATCCTAACGGTCGCCTCCCAGGCGATCGAGTAGTCTATATCTTTGAAGCGGAGAGTCCCTGCCAGACGCGCTGTCACTCCCCACCACATCCCGGGCTGCACTGATTTGGCGCGAACGCACAACCCGATACGTTCCCACAAATTCGAAATAACCGGAACCGACCGTGGGCGGCCTCTCATGCGATGATTAGTATTCTAGGGTTAACAAAGAAATCAATAAGCCAAGCAAAACTCGAGTAACTCACCCCAAAGAGTTGGTGGTAAATCTTAAATATGCAATTAAACAACATTTTAATAACATGGTTAAGAAAGCATTTTATTGAATTATATGTAATAGTTCGAAACATCAGATATCATTTTCACAATTTGTGGATCACAACATTCAACTTTATAACCTAGAATATTTTTACATTGCTTAATTTCAGACACAATCCCTCCTGCCTTCATTTTCTACCAAGTTATATCCACCTATATTAACTTATAAACAGAATTCTTCACGATGAAGTTGCTCTTTTTCTTCGTAAAGAGGTACATTTTACTCTACACACATTACGTACATGGTGCAAGATGTCATAAATTTGGTATTAGTTTTCAAGCATGTAATGAAAGTCCCGTGTTTCAACAAACACAGAAACCACATTTTTTTAAAATACCCGTACACTGCTCCACAAATTTAAGCGCCACGAATGTTGCGTGTTGTAATAAGCTTCATTCGTATCTGGCAGAATTTTACGTTCAACTCGCATTAAAGTCGTGGTTCAAGTGGATAGCCTCCATCACCTAGAAGAAAAAATTAATAGAAATTGGTTGAAAGTGATAGAAATTTTAGCATGATCACTAGTTTAAATGATTAGAATTCTTTACATGGATGGTGATATTAGCACAACTTCAAAAATAAAATGTATCAAGTTTTTGTGATAGTTGTCTGAATAAGTGGAAACAAAGTATGTTTGATGATTCAAATTATGTTTATGACTGCAGTTTACCCAGCCAACCTCTGCAGACTGAGAACAGTTGATATGAATGATACATTATTATCCCCTTTTATGAACATAGCACTTAAGAAATAACAATGACAAAGTGACATTTCAGAACAATTTCAGCAAAGGGGAAAGATTTAAATAGTACATTAAGATATTTGCAACTGAACCATGATTTAATGTTAAGAATGCGTTACAGAATGTACTTCAATAAAGCAAAAGGAAACACCAGAATTGTTTCATTCAACGTAAAATTTTAAGCAATNTGCGTTACAGAATGTACTTCAATAAAGCAAAAGGAAACACCAGAATTGTTTCATTCAACGTAAAATTTTAAGCAATCGTTCTCCCCTCCTAAAAACTTCCCCTACAGTCATACAACTATGTTTTAAGAAACATAGATGATTGTGTACATGCATATCGCATGTGCATTTTGAGTTTGGATAAGAATGTGGCCATAATTATCCTGTAGAACGTATTTCTTATTTAATTGATTCATGTTCAGACCACTTAAAAATCATTTAGTTTTCAAAGTAGTAAGTACAATTAGAATAAAGACTATGTTAAAATTTCTGTTTGAAATGTGATTAATGCGATTTTTTAAATTATGACTTATTTAAAGAAAACCAGGCTATATAAAACATATTTATTTTCCTTATTAAATTCAGTTAATTTTGTACCTATGCAAACTGTCGCTTCTTTCGTTTGTAGCTGAAACGTAGTTGTGGAGAGGCAAACAACTGTAACCACTAATATACCTTTTTACATGCAAAATTATATTAAAATAACCTAACATGCAGTTGTGGCCAATGAAAATCTGAGGTGATAATTTACCGCGCTTTTTGTTACCGCTAAAGTGGAAACAGTTGTAACAAAACTGGTTATTGAATTCTTTTGGACTAGGGATGTTAAGATTTTCATTCTGAAGTATATCTGTTTTTATAACTGTGATTAAGCATCAGTTAATATTGAAATATTACCGTGTGTCTAAGAACTCTTATTCATCACATTTTCATTTCAGTCAAGCTTCTAACAGATTCTAGGATAATCTCACACAGGAATGCAATCATAATATTAAAATTTCGGACAACATAAAGAAAAACTCAACAAAGAAATGTCTCGAAAATATAAAACTTTGGCTGGCCAAATATTTATCGGGAGTCTTCGATACCACAGGTATTCATTCAGATATATGTGGTATAAAATCAATACAATTCTGTCTAACCCTGTCAATATTGATGGGAATTTCAATAAATGGTTAACTGTCGTTTTTCATGTACATAACAATGAAAACATGACTACCATACCCCATGAATAATAAAGCTTATTATATATCATATTTTTTCTATACACAAAGTAAATTGTATTTCAATGCATTAAAAATTTGGCATTAGTTTGAAAGTTTTACTCCATTATTCTCTACAAAATGTGATTTAAATGTATCCGATTAAGTGAATGGTTGTCTATGAATTCTCAGAAATGTTGTAATCAAAGCTTATGCTACCGAGATAAGTATGAATTTACTGTTTAAAATGTGGTATATGCAATAGGCCATCGTATTTTTAATAGTAATAAGCATAGGTACATTTTGTTGTGTTTGCTGTAGGCAGCCATATTGTTTATTAGAGTAATTCATATGTTTCTGCTGTAGGCAGCCATCTTGTTTAGTCATTTGTTTTCGTCTGCTGTAGTCTGCCATTTTCGTTGAACTTAGAATATTTTTTCTCGTATTGGTCGGCACACACACACAACCAAACATCATATATATTTTTCTTTTCAATAAGGGTTTACTTATACTATGTAGTAATTTATCAAATTGATTTAAATAACAACCTTCAATGTATGTTCGTTTTTTGAAAAACCATGCAGTCATTTATTTAAAAAAATTATTTAAATAGCAACCATACATATTTTTTTTTGTTTCTTGCATAGGCATGTTATATGAAAAACATTTTTCACACCTTAATATTTGGGGAGAANTGCGTTACAGAATGTACTTCAATAAAGCAAAAGGAAACACCAGAATTGTTTCATTCAACGTAAAATTTTAAGCAATTGTTCTCCCCTCCTAAAAACTTCCCCTACAGTCATACAACTATGTTTTAAGAAACATAGATGATTGTGTACATGCATATCGCATGTGCATTTTGAGTTTGGATAATAATGTGGCCATAATTATCCTGTAGAACGTATTTCTTATTTAATTGATTCATGTTCAGACCACTTAAAAATCATTTAGTTTTCAAAGTAGTAAGTACAATTAGAATAAAGACTATGTTAAAATTTCTGTTTGAAATGTGATTAATGCGATTTTTTAAATTATGACTTATTTAAAGAAAACCATGCTATATAAAACATATTTATTTTCCTTATTAAATTCAGTTAATTTTGTACCTATGCAAACTGTCGCTTCTTTCGTTTGTAGCTGAAACGTAGTTGTGGAGAGGAAAACAACTGTAACCACTAATATACCTTTTTACATGCAAAATTATAATAAAATAACCTAGCATGCAGTTGTGGCCAATGAAAATCTGAGGTGATAATTTACCGCGCTTTTTGTTACCGCTAAAGTGGAAACAGTTGTAACAAAACTGGTTATTGAATTCTTTTGGACTAGGGATGTTAAGATTTTCATTCTGAAGTATATCTGTTTTTATAACTGTGATTAAGCATCAGTTAATATTGAAATATTACCGTGTGTCTAAGAACTCTTATTCATCACATTTTCATTTCAGTCAAGCTTCTAACAGATTCTAGGATAATCTCACACAGGAATGCAATCATAATATTAAAATTTCGGACAACATAAAGAAAAACTCAACAAAGAAATGTCTCTAAAATATAAAACTTTGGCTGGCCAAATATTTATCGGGAGTCTTCGATACCACAGGTATTCATTCAGATATATGTGGTATAAAATCAATACAATTCTGTCTAACCCTGTCAATATTGATGGGAATTTCAATAAATGGTTAACTGTCGTTTTTCATGTACATAACAATGAAAACATGACTACCATACCCCATGAATAATAAAGCTTATTATATATCATATTTTTTCTATACACAAAGTAAATTGTATTACAATGCATTAAAAATTTGGCATTAGTTTGAAAGTTTTACTCCATTATTCTCTACAAAATGTGATTTAAATGTATCCGATTAAGTGAATGGTTGTCTATGAATTCTCAGAAATGTTGTAATCAAAGCTTATGCTACCGAGATAAGTATGAATTTACTGTTTAAAATGTGGTATATGCAATAGGCCATCGTATTTTTAATAGTAATAAGCATAGGTACATTTTGTTGTGTTTGCTGTAGGCAGCCATATTGTTTATTAGAGTAATTCATATGTTTCTGCTGTAGGCAGCCATCTTGTTTAGTCATTTGTTTTCGTCTGCTGTAGTCTGCCATTTTCGTTGAACTTAGAATATTTTTTCTCGTATTGGTCGGCACACACACACAACCAAACATCATATATATTTTTCTTTTCAATAAGGGTTTACTTATACTATGTAGTAATTTATCAAATTGATTTAAATAACAACCTTCAATGTATGTTCGTTTTTTGAAAAACCATGCAGTCATTTATTAAAAAAAATTATTTAAATAGCAACCCTACATATTTTTTTTTGTTTCTTGCATAGGCATGTTATATGAAAAACATTTTTCACACCTTAATATTTGGGGAGAANCTACATATTTTTTTTTGTTTCTTGCATAGGCATGTTATATGAAAAACATTTTTCACACCTTAATATTTGGGGAGAAAGTATCTTTCTTAGAAATAAAACCAAACGAAAATTTTTTTACATTTATTTTCGTTTATTTAGTAGAGATATACTTTATATATCACGAAAAAAATATTTAATATTGTTTTCCAGTGCAGCACACCGGTCCTTGGAAGCGGACATCTGTCATCATCTAAGAACTGTTTTTCATCGCCACACACATGTACACATCAGTCTTCGGAAGGGAAATCTGCCACTATCTTCGAGCTTCTCCATCCCCTTTACCGCCCACGCGGCATTAAAAAGCAACCATGTGCGCGGGCCGCCGGCTTGGGACAGGGCTATGTAGGACATTCGCAAGCACTATAGAGATTAATATAAATAAAAAATACTTGTTTAATATATATACTTTTCAAAAAAAATTTTGTTACTCCAGTGCTGCAAGTGTATTCTACATATGCGGGTTGCGTAGCACAGAATAAAGCAACTATCCTAAACAAAAAAACTAAGTATACAAAAAACTACAATAATTAGATGTCAGTTAAAGACAATAAAAAAGAAAGAATGGTAAGGTCAGCTCATATTTTTAGTTTGTCTTGCAGATAACACAACCACCATAATTATCTTCAAAATTCCTGCGAGAATAAGCATTGAACCCACCGAAATATGGCTTTAAACCCCAGGTTGTTGGCCAATACATGTACCAAATCCTACGCACTAAAAATTGCTGAGGAATAAATGATGGCTGTATCAAATTCAAAGATGATGATTGCAGTAAATTACTTCCATAAAAAACAGTTTCATCTTCATACTACGAGTATAAGAACAGCATTGACGTGTCACACAATCATCAACTAAAACATTCTAAGGGGAGGGGGATTTAAATCGCTTAATGCTACCAAGGAAAAATATGTTATTTAGAACAAAATCAAAATTATAGATTTATAGCTGGTGGATGTGGGGGGAAATGAAATAGCTTCTCATTTTACACCTCCGGGATCTGGAACTGCCCTTGCATCGTGACCTCATTCTCCCAACACCCAGAAAAAGGTACGTTTTTAAAACTTACCAGACCCTCCCTGCCCCATCCAGCTCATTGCTTTTAAATATATCCAAGTAACACTAGTATACATTCAACATTAATAATGAAAATGAAAGCAGCAATGTTTCATGTTATTAAAATGTATCTGTATCAAAAAACCATCATTAGACAAATAGTAACCCAACTGACAAAATAGATATTACTCCTGACAATATAGATATGGAAAGATAGATATTACTCTTGCATGTGCTCCAGTGTGCCACTAGAATACCAATAGCAACACACTTTACAAGTTAGAACCCATCTTGCATGGGTTCTAGTTTGCTGTCAGTAGCTACATCAACATATGTTTACCTGCATAAATGTCATAAAACTTTTGCAATTTTAAATTTGTTTAAATTATAATAACATTTTCTTATTGACTTCTAGATAATATAACCTTATGGCACTGTATGTATTCCATTATCTATAACAATCACCTTACCATCCTGCCAGGTCACAGCTAACTTGTTGATGCAATCACTATGGCTAACGTGTGTATGCGAGCGAATTGTATCCACATTGACCATCATCTCGCACTGTTGCTCCAGAATGTGCTTATAATAATAAACTGAAATTTACGCTTTACGTCACATTTCTGCACACGCTTGGCCCTTTTGGCGATTTTTCTTTTACATATTTAACTAAATAATTTCGTCTGAAGCCCCATAAATTCTGTCATCATGAATCCTCCACACTCATCCTTAAATATCCCCAGTGCATTGGCATTAGAGACCGAATAGCAGGGGTATTCACCGGGGTATTTCAATGTATGAAATTCATTCATAAATGCAGGATCGGTAGCCAGGTCGCTGCAAATGTCGACAGTAATGATGTGATATATAAAACTACCGGTGTCCGTGTACACTAATTCACACTTTTATCCATAATTTTGTTTCATCACATCGTAATGGAATCTAAACAATAGTATTTTAGAGAGGTCGAGAATGGAGAACCCTGCATATACAGTAAAGCCCTAATTATCTGCGGTGCGGATTATACGCGACGCAAAATTATTTTGAAAAATTTTAATTTTTAATCAAGCCAACAGCAAGGAAAATACAATAGGCCCTACAGTGCGAAGGTCGAAAATTATGTAGTATGTACGCACATTCTCTGATCACTGACCTTGACGACCCGAGAGGGCGAGTCAACTCTGTGAAGTTCATGTTCACGTTTTCTCTCGGTCTGCCAGTGGCCTCAGTTATCAGTAAGCGTGCTTAGTGATCAGGCATGTTTTATGTTTCTTTGTCAGTGTTCAAGTTTAGTGTTTAGTTAGTTCCTGAAATTACGTAATACATAATGGCTGAAAAAACGAAAGAAGGTTGTGTTAACGATTGCACAAAAACTTGAAATTATTTCTAAAATAGAAAATAGCGCTTCAAGGAAGCAGATGTGTTTGGATTACGGGATCGGGGAAACAAGCGTGCGAGACGTTTTTAAGCAAAAAAAACTGTTCACCTTTGCATCAGTGTCGGAAAGTGCTTCTGGGATGAAAAAACGAAAAACAATGAAGAAATCCACTTATAATGAACTTGACTCGACATTAGCGGATTGGTTATCTCAGGTGCGAAGTGAGGGCACCCCCGTGTCTGGTCCTACCATTGCAGCTAAAGCAAAAATCTTTTTTGATTTGTTAGGCCTGGAAGGAAATTTTGATGCGTCGTCCGGTTGGATACATCGTTTTAAGACACGTCGTGGAATTAGAGAGATTGGTCTACACGGAGAGAAGCTGAGTGGTGATCAACAAGCAGCTGATGATTTTCAACGTGATTTTGAAGAGTTTGTGTTGTCTGAGGATCTGTTATATGAACAAATTTAAAACGCTGATGAATCAGGGCTTTTTTGGAAGTGTCTTCCCACTCGTACTTTAGCATTTGAAAGTGAATATCACGTGGCAGGTCACAAAAGTAGCAAGGAAAGAATTACAATCGTGGAATGCAGCAACGCTGCGGGTAGTCACAAACTTAGGCTTCTTGTAGTCGGTAAATCTAAGAAACCGAGGTCTTTTAAGGGGACAAGAGCAGAAAATTTACCAGTTGATTATTTCAGCAAAAAAAAAAAAGTTTGATGAACCAGCAGATTTTTCAAGAATGGTTTAAAGAGATTTATGTGCCTCAAGTACGTAAACATTTTGACTCAACAAATTTGCCAAATAAGGCTGTTTTATTAATTGACAACGCGCCTTCACACCCAGCTACAAGTGTGCTTAAATCTTCTTACGGGCAAATCTTCGCAACGTTTTTGCCCCCAAATGTTATTGCGCTCATACAACCTATGGACCAGGGAGTCATTGCAACCATGAAAAGAACATACAGGACAAAGTTGTTACTGTCAAAAATCGAGGAAGGCTGCGATCTCAAAGAATTTTGGCGGAGTTATACAATTTTGGATAGCATTACATCAAACCCTCAACCCTTATTAAATCATGGAGAAAAGTATTTCCGAGTATCGAAACAAATGTCTACCAAAACATTTGTAAAGAAGAGAATGAAATCATGCCGACCGCTACACTTATTGACCTAGTGACATCCGTTCCGGGAGGTGAGAATGTCGACGAAGAGAATATAGAAGAGTGGATGGAATGCGATGCAAGTGAGTCGGGGTTTTAACGACTGACTGACATAGAGATAACGAACAAAGCAATGGGAGCGAACGAGAACGAAGAAGAACAAAATGAAAGTGATGAAGACGAGGCGCCTGTGCGGATGACACACGGAACTGCTTCGCACCACGTGGACGGATTGCTTCAATATTTAGAGGAACAAGCGACGATGCACATCTGGCAGAAAAAATCATGTTAAGGAAAATACCAATTAGAATAAAGAAAAGGTGTTTCCAAAGTAAGAAGCAAAAACGAGTGACTAATTTTTTTTTTAAAGCTGTAACTCAACACGTTTTGTACAGTACTACAATGTCTGGCTTTTTTTTTTTTTTTTCCTGTTCTTTATTTTAGTGATTTAGACGTAGAGCAAAGGTTTCTGCTGTACTGTACATATGTATGTATTTTAAAAGTTTTGTTATGTTTTTGTACAGTAAAACATAGTTTTTATGTTGAAATATTTTTTTTCGTGTTTGCACCTCATTTTCAGTCTTTTTTCGGGTTATCGCGATTTTTGCCATCCTTGGTGCCCTTGCCACCCAATTCCGTGGATAATCGGGGCTGTACTGTATTGGCTTATCAAAAAATATATATACTTTTTTTCAAGGTGGACAAGGGCATGATCTTCATGATAAAATTGTTTGATATTTAAATGAGAGCATTGCCAAAAGTTTCTTCAGTTTTTTTCGCAGCATACAAGTTCAATTCTTTGCATTTCCTCTTATTTTCCATGAGCTTGCCAAACACAAAGTGTTTGGCAAGCTTGTAGAAGTCATGCTCAAAATCGTTGTTAGTTGATTTCCTCTTTACAGTATTTAATTTTATGTATGTTTTCAGTCATGGCGTCTGCTCGAATTCTAGGATGTGTTGAAATATTTGTTACCTGGAGTCCATGAGATACGGCCTGCTTGAGATTCACGTAGTGCACTATATCATTTTTTTCGTCTTCTAGTGTCGTTATTAACTTTGGCTCTCATGATCCTGGTGGGCATTGTTTAACTGACAAAAATAGTAGGTCTTTATGCTCATGATACAGGAAATCAAGACAGATGACATCTACCTCTAGTATATAGCTGACATTGCCTTAATCAGGCACCTTCGTGACATCAATATCATTGTTGTTCCACATGAATTTGTTCAGTGACAGTGGCAGACTAATTGCCCATCAATAGAGGTTGTTTTAATATATTTACTTTATATAGGTATTCTGCTTGTTGTTATCGTGCTTACCCTCCATGTACTCATTGTTAGCGGCACAATAGCGTAGCATACACTGAGACACTCCACCTTTGATAGCTGTCTCAAAAACATGCACATGTCATCGTACTCTAGAAGCTTAAGTTCCACTTTCGTCTTCTGGAGTATGGCATGAAATGAGAATCCTGGGAGGCTAACATAGTGTGCACAGTCGAGACTGTAAGTATTTAAACACAATCCGTGAATATTTTCAAAAATGTCCAACAAAATAAGGACATCCACCATTAAATAGATTTCACTTTAGTTTTTCAATGTCTTGCAATATAATTGGTTCCCTACTGCTTGTGCATGCTGATAATCTTCATATGTTATATCGGCATTGGTAAGACTTGTAAAATAATTCTTTAGGTAGCGGATATGGCTCTTCCAATCTGCACCAATCCGTTATGTAGTCATATGGGAACACTCCTTTGCGTATGACTTAGTAGAATTTTATCTGCACTGAAAAATGTCCTGGTGTTGAAAAATTTACTTTCAGGCAGATTTTGTGCCAGATGAGCAAGTCCTGTGGCCATGCAGCCATAAGTATCAATGAATTGAATTGTGAAGCTATCACCAAGCTGCTTGGAGAAAATAAGCACATTTTCTTCACTGTATGGTATAATATATGTCTTGTGTGTCATACGCCAGCTCCGTAATAATAAAGTTTTCATCATTATTTAAATTATAAAAGAATATATGAGGTTTCTTCGGGCGTCGANCGCCAGCTCCGTAATAATAAAGTTTTCATCATTATTTAAATTATAAAAGAATATATGAGGTTTCTTCGGGCGTCGACGAAGCTTGTTGCACTCATTACAGGCCGGACCAATGCAGCATCCTCTAAAATCATCATAGTCTCTGACTTAATAGTTGTCATTTTTAAATGTCGAATTGCAGTACATACAGTTTATTGTCTGCTTGTGAGTTGTTTGTTTGGCCACTGACAGTTGAGTCAAAGGTTTCGAATCAGCATATATTTCATTGAGCTGTTTTTCTATGTCGAGTATAGTATCCATAAATTGCTTCCCTGCTCCTTCCTCTGTGTATATGAGAGGCCTGGCAGACAGATGGGTTAGGTGCAACGGAATATTACCATTATCCAAATGTACATATATACAGTAACTGTATGCTTCATGTTGTTGGCATGCATAATGCATAAGATGTATCTGCATAATGGGTAAGATGTATCTGGGTATGGCTCACAGATATGTATGGGCTTGTGTAAAGCTTCGAAATCTGCATATACCACTATAGGCAACATGTCGGCATTGTGGTAGTTTTTAAATTTCAATATGGGGGCTGGCCATCCTTNGTAGTTTTTAAATTTCAATATGGGGGCTGGCCATCCTTTGTGACCATGAGCATTTCTACTCGTGCTGCTGCATGCGAATCACAATATTTCTTGTGTTGCTCGAGGTTCTGCTGCCATGCCATTCTTGTAAATCTCTGTCAATCATCAAAATAAGTAATACATTTCTTGCAAATATTTTTTTTTCTGTTCTGTTAGCTGAGATCTAACCAGTTATGAAAATTTTTTAATATAAGTGTAGTGGCTGCCACCCTCATCGGTTAGTAGTAGCAGATCGAAGTGATGAGACATTTCTGCAGCAGCCACTCGTACCAGTATCACTTTCTCTTCTTCATCAAAAGCACACGCATTTACAGGAATGTCAGGGTTGCGTGTCTCAAACACATTTATTTTCTACAGTGGTGTAGGGAATTCAAATCCGCTAAAATTAAAAATTAAGCCATGGTAGCGATTGTTTACGCTATCTATATTAAAGCCATCTACGAATCATGACAAAATAGCCCACTGGAAACATTGCTGTTCACAGTTTTTTTGGATTAATAATAGCTTTTTTTAACCTTGATCCCCATAGGCAAATCGATCCAAGACGAGGCACGCGTAGGGTCCAGTTTATTAACACGCAACTGGAGCATTTTCACTACGATGAGAGGCCAGCCACTTCGGCGACCCATATATGTTTCCTCTTCTTGAATAATTATATATAAGGTTTAATGTGAAAAGATCGCTAATTAAGCAAAAAGATCTCAAAGGTAATCGAACCGAGATTACTCACTTATACGTACAACATCTACTAATGTGATCTAACAAGGGGAAAAGCTATCTTGTGTACACATAGCATATAAGAATTTAAAAACCAAAGTATTAGCATTTTTACAAGCCATTATCGGTAAACAGGGCACTTTGTATAGCCATGCATATGAAATACTTGTGTATTCTTCCATAATGCATAAATTTAACATTGTCATGAACCAGATAGCATTATTCCTAATTTGTAAACTGTGGAATTAATAAAAAAAAGGAATAATGTAACACTTACATGCTTATTTTTAAAGAAGGCGTAAAATAAATAATTTTAGTATTTATAAATGTTTATCTAACACTTACTGAATCCCGGCCAGACAATCAAAATATGTGCAGGTAGGCGCAAAGATATGTTTAAAAAGGGTTCAATTAACTATGAACGAACTATAAGTTGCTTTTTCGTTTGGTATGGAGTCAACTGAAACATGTGTAATGGTTTCCCCATTATTGACTTTAAAAAAAAAACAAATAAAATGTTTTAATTACGATTGCTATGTTTAATTGTACAAACTATCAAATGGTCATGTTATTATAATTTCAAAGAATATTTCTTGGAAATTTGTTAGGTATTTCAAGCATATTGCAATTATACTTTTTAGAGATTAAACCAAATTAGCCAGAGAAATGGCCTTGAAGCAGTGAACCAAATGTTGGAATTCAAATAAATAGCAGCGTGCCACTCATTTTAATTTCAATAACCAAACTTGGAGATAAAATACGTTTGTAAAAATTGTATGGACATGGATTAAGTTAGTGCTGTGTTTCGTTGGTGGGCTGTGCTATGAAAATCTGTAAAAGAGGAACTTATATGCGATGAAAGCCCAGAGAAAACCTAAACTGCACAGGCAAGCTCTAAAAAATGAGCATGTTTACCATTTTCGTGATCTTTTAAGTACACTTATTGTGATAAAATTAACCAAAAATTAAGTAATAGATAATTGATTTTTAATTTTTTCTGGTCAAAATCGTATTCACTGAACATTACTTTACCCACATCTATATATTCACGCCAACAAAGATTTCGTAAAAAGTTAAGTCGTTCTTAGCCTACTTTCCGAAGGAACGAAAGGGTTACGAGACAACTTTCCTGTTTGTGAGCCTATGTGTATATGTCTGTGTATATTTCTGTGCCGGTGTGTGCCCCTTTCAGTTTTTTAACGCCTCAACGGAATTTCACCATACTAGGTACGAATATAGTTATTAGTAAGGACACCTGACTTTTATAGATTTAGACCACACCGGGCATTTACTTTTGTATTGGCGGCCATTTAAATATTTGGGGCGATATGTCATATCTCGGGAAGCATTCAACTGACATAAGCCTAATTTTGTATGCTGACAGAGCATCAAGTAAACCTTAAAACTTGAGATGGATATTGATGTTGTTTTGCCACTTTGGAAGATAGTGCCAAATAAATAAATAATTATTTTTCATTACATCCAGAGAACTATTACGCCTATTCTATCACAATTTGGCATGTTAGTGATACTCTAATAGGCCAAGTAAATGTAAGTAATCGAAATGCATTAAGTACTTATTTTTAAAATGGTGGATATACAAATATTTGAGGTTTTCTTGGTATATCCACCATACAATTTACCCGATTTCAACCAAATTTTGTATACTGGAAGAATCTATTAGAAACACTACACACACCAACACATAGCCACTTTTGTGGACCATTTTGTAAGATAGCGACATGAGAATAAATAAGGTTTTTATATCATATCTCGGTAACAAACTAACCGATTCCTACCAGATTTGACAGACATGTGGTACTGACGCAGATGATGTTTAGTGTTTTTTTAGCATATTATATGCCTATTTTCAAAATGGCGCCCATAGTGTCATTTTAACTTAGAATGCTATTACGTCGAATCCATGTTATCAATTCCAGCTTTAATTTGTCTGCTGACAGTAGATATTACGAGTATCAACTGTATCTACACAGAGAATCTGTTGTCCACCAGTTTGTAGGATAGCACCACTTGAAAAAGCTATTTATGTCATAACTCGGAAAGAAATTGGCCGATTACTACCAAACTTAGCAAACAAGTAGTACTGTGGAAGATGATATAAAATTGCATGTTTTAAGTATGGGACAGACTATTTTCAAAATGGTGGACATACAGTTATTTTAGCTTTAAAAACTCTATCGTCGAAACCATGTTATAATTTCCAACTTACTTTTGTATGTTGGTAGCATATATTACAACTATCAACTGTACCTACATTGATCATTTTCTATCCGCAGTTAGGTTAAATAGTGCAATGAGAATAAATCCAATTTTAATTTCGTATCTCGGAAAAAATTGACCAATTCCTATCAAATTTGGCAGACAAGTAGTACTGAGGCAGATATTTTTAAATTGTATGTTTTATGCTTGCCAGACACATATCATCAATATGGCGGCCATGTAGCTATTTTAGCTTAGAATGATATATCGTCGAATCCATGTAATCTATTACAACTTGACTTTGTATGCTGGCAGCAGATATTACAACTATTTAAAGTATCTACATGGAGCATCTTTCGTCTTAAATTTTGTAAGATAGCGACATGCGAATAAATAAAGTTTTTCGCCATATCTCGGGAAACAACTGTCAGATTCTTACCAAAATTGGCATGCTAATAGTACTGCAGAAGGTGGTGTAAACTGATATGTTTTATGTAGGCGAGGCACTTAGTATAAAAATTGTCACTACATAACATTTTATCAATACATTTAACGTAATAAATTCGAAATTAACTTTGTATGCTGGCAGTATATATAACAACTATCAATTTGTCTTTACAGAGCCTCATTCTGTGTCATTTTGTAAGATAGCTTAACCAACACAAAATAAAAATTTTATCTCATATCTCAGAAAACAAGCAACCAATTCTTACAAAATTTGGCGAAAAAATTGTACTGAGGTAGGCCATATTAATATATGAATTTTATAAGTATAACATATATTTTCAGAATGGCGGCTAAACAATCATTTTAGTTTTGTGTGCTTTGTCTACGAAACTACAGAATCTATTTTATTTGAACTTTGTATACTAGTATTATACTCTCATCGAATGTGTTAACACATAAATTTTATGCCTTTCATTAATGAAAATCGTCACATGAAAAATGTGGAGTTTTTATGTCATATCTCGATGACCAAACAACCGATTACAACCGAATGTTACACGCAAGTAGTGTTACATTATAGTTTGTAAACTGAAATGTTTGAGGTGCGGCAGTTCTCATTTAATGGTTTTATATAAGTAATTAATTCAGTAAACTTTTTTGTTTAAAATTTCAAAAAAATTCCACCAAATATTGTACACCAACAGTATTCTTTAAAGCATGAAATATGCACACATAGATAGAATTTTTCCAATCTATTAGCAAAATAGTGTCAGTTGAAAAAATTGAAAATTTTCCCATATTTCTGGAAATGTTCATCTAATTTTCACGAAATTATTCACACCATAAATTCTAAAGAAGACCATGTAAACTTCCACGATTTAAGCGGTTCAGAAAACGATGTTAAAATGGCGGCTTCATAAAGAAAATAGGTACGGTTGCCACATATATTAAACATTTTAACAAAATTAAACCAAAATTTGTATGTTAACTGTATAGTATATTAGAAGTATCGTATTGGGAGCCTCTTTTCTGGCAATTTTGTAAGATAAAACTAAATAAGAAATACATTTTTATGCCATTTCTCAGGGGCAAATCAGCCGATTTCCACCGAATTATTCACACAAATAGCGTTTCGGTAAGCCATGTAAACTTCCAAGTTTTAAGTAGCTCAGTCTCTTATTTTCAAAATGACAGCCCTGTAAATATTTTAGGTAAGTAAACCCCATCATTTGAAACATTAGACTGATTAAATCCAAAGTTGATGCTCCAAATCTAACATATGCGTAGTGACGGAACATAAATACGCACAGGTTTATCTGGTTGCATTAAGTACTTAAGCGGCAAAAGAGAACATTAAGAAGTATGTAAGTGCATACATGTGCTACTTGAAACATATGTTCGCTCATAAGACGAAATATATTTAAAAGCA